>JAJGOT010000184.1:882500-1072500 GCA_022457155.1 Cladopsammia gracilis | reverse complement strand
TTTTTTAAAATGGACAACACAATCTTCTTTCGAAAAAATTTATTCAAATCTCCATTAGTTTACGTTTAAAAGCAAAACGCGTACCAATTAATTATAGCTCATCGAGTTCAAGCTTTCTTCGATGAAATTCAAGAGATCGATACAACTGAATTTAAGCACGTTTTAAAATCAATTCTCCAAAAATAACAATAACACTAATAAAAAGTCACTCACAGATTGATATGAACATAAATTCTCATCGAAAATTGTAAGCTGTTTTACCTTTAAGTCCCTCGCTTGCTTGGAAATTAAAATCTCCGCTTCTGGTTCTGAAATCCGTAGAAAACAAACATCTCCCGCATTGATAAAAACGTAATACATGAAGTTCCTGGAAGCAAGATTTTATCCCTGAAAGCTCGTCTTTTTCCACTAAAGCGGCTTCTGAGTATACCTTAATTAGTATCCTTGTCTTGAGTAGCAAACCGCGAAAAAATGCAGGAAAATAACGACTTTAATTCTCCGCTAGACACAACAAAACAACTAAAGTGTTTACCGGGCTCACGGCTGTGTGGCCGCGCGAAAAACAAAGTCTTACTTTCAAGATCCCGGATGTTGTTCCAACACGGCGGGCTGGCAGAGGCAGGCGGGCGGGCAAACACGCGCCCGCGAAACATTCCGCTAGCCATGACCATGAAAAATCATGGCATAGGTTCTATGGGTATGGAGCTGCGCAGCCAGGCCTTCGGCCTGGCAAGTGCTCCGCTATGAACACTGCAAAAATAACTTACACCCTTCAGTTATTTACTTAAGCAGGTAATATTAAGGCAAAATAGCAAAGAGAGTTGGAGGATGTTAATACTTAAACATATAAGAATGAATAATAACGGATGAAGCCTTAGCAAAAGCGAACTCGTTGGATGTCCTTCATATTTTGTTTTAAAATTGTAATTGAACAAAGACTTTTAAGTTTCTTTCAAAATTTATAAGAAATGTAGGTTTGAAGGGGGGTAAAGAACAAATATTGAAGGAAGGTCATTACCGTCACCAGCAAGAAAAGCATGCAATACAGTTGACATCTAAGATTTCGAAACACAAATATTGAAAGAATATCCTTCAGAAATAACCCAAGAAACTGAGTGCTTACGCATCAGTAACACACGTAGTATTTAAACAAACTTAAGTAATATGATCAAATTGCATAACAGTACGGTCCTTCGCAGCTGCACTTTTCGACCCTTTTTTCGGTACGTACTAAACAACGCAACAGTTCATTTTGTCGTTACATGTTCCTGTGGGATGGCGTCTCTTGTTTTTTTGTCCTTTCTTTTGATCCATTTTGTAATGACCATAAACGCTAAGTGAGAAAGTGCTCTTTTTCGAAATGCAGTTGGAGATTTCTCAGTCGGTGACTTCAAGCAAAATCCGTTTCATTACTTACGGATGAAGAAACTGGCATCGTCAATGGCCGCAGATGAGACGGATTGCATGTTTTTTTGTGTCGGTGAACCAAAGTGTCTTTCGTTCAACATGGCAGTGACTCCAGATTCTAAAGGTCTTTATCTGTGTGAGTTGCTCGCCAGTGACAAGTACGCAGCAAAAACAAAGTTCCACGCCAATGCTACCTTCCATCATTACAGCCCAAAGGAAGGGTTCGGAACTTCTTTTTATAGAAAATTCTTTCGCCCTCTTACTTCCCACAATCGATGTTTACATGACTTTAAGAACAAGTGTTCTAACTTCCGAGTGCGTCGGATGAAAAAGTAAAATACTGACCATTACAATATGGGCGATGGCAATGTTTATTTTTCAACATATTATGCAATGCAAGTGAAATGATGCGTTCCCAACTAATGACTATTTAAAAAAATGATATATAGATGTTCAATACAAGCGTGAGGTCCATATTGGGATAATAATGGCTTAAACAAGTTTAATAAAGTTTTTTATTAAAATAGCGTTTTTAAAAATTTGCCGATAAATTAATACAACCATTCTTGGCTAACGCGCACGCGCCATTAGCTTTCCAAATAGTGTTTCTTACGCGCTGCATAAGCGGCTTAACTGAGACAACGCGCGCAAAATCTACGTTGCAAAGTAAACTCAATTCTATCAGTTTATGCCCCTCGATAAAATAAAGGGCTGTCGTGTTTGCCTACTGCTAGAATAGAGAAATTTGTTTCCTTATAGCGAAACGGTGGAAGCTGTAGATTAACGTTAAACTGGCGGAATCGTAAATTTCCACCCGCTCCCGGAACCAATTATATTGCAGGATTCGCAGAATTCCGTCCAGTAGCGTTCTGAGAAAAAATATTATTATATTGATATGATATGTTGAACATTTATTGATATCAGAAGGGTTTTGCTCTTTCATCCTGATAGTCGGATGTTTTCGTAATATGACAATTTAGAATATAGCGCGATTGGAACTGAGCGCATTCCAAACGATCTCATTTAACCCTTTTTTACACCATTGCCGTAACGGTTCATCTTCACTACTTCTCATGGCCCAGCAAGCAATCTTCTTGGTTGTAGCAATCTTACGATCGTGATACAAGGGTCCAACTGGCTTTACTTTGCACCAGTCATGCGTCATTCCAGACTATTCGTTTAACAAATTAGTTTGACGTTAATCAATGTTCAATATATTTTCAGTCTCCATGTGAAAGTGATCCTTGAATTGCATGAACGGTGCAGTCTGTGTTCCTGATTATGAACTGAACACCTATCACAGTGACTGTAAACAAGGATTCTGTTGAACTCACTGTGAGCAGTTCACAAATGGAGGCATCAAACATATTTACAACTAGGAAAACGTGACTCGCAAACTGTTGTAGAAAATGTTCGCAAGAATTTTCTTTTCGTCATAAGATCGTCGTTAATCACGTGATCTTGATAGCCATCGATCGCATTTAAGGTGATGTTACCTGGGACGATTCGCAAACGACAATTTTTTTTAGTGCAATATGGGTGCACGAACGATTTTCTTCGCAACTTTTACGTTGGAGTTTCTGATTCAGCTTCAAGAAAACTTACAACTCAAAACACGAATTTTCCTCAAGTTGTTTTGTGTAACATACCTGTCGTTAATTTTGTTGCGCTAAAAGTCGTCGTTTCGAATCGTCCCGTGTAACATCACCTTTAACCATTTATTCCATTTAAAAGCAATTACCTGTAAGAATCGATAAAACTGGGAAATTAAAAATTTCAAAGGAAGAAAGGTTGAATTAACTGTACATGCAAACGTTTAGCAGCATGCAGTGACCCATTGCTACCCAAAGGAAGTGTATATCCTATGTTTTCCTTAGGGTATATCTTAAAATTCTGTTTTCAACGTTTGAAAGCTCGCCATGTCTTTGCTTCGTTGTACTTGACATGATTAATATTTTAGCTGTGGAACCTTGCCAATACGATTCATATCCATAAATTTTTAACTGATAGGACGCCCTCTAACAAGATGGAGGAACCTGGAAGAAAAACGCCAATTCCCAAAGATAGAACATATTGGAGACTGCGGGAGAGGGTTTCATTCCACAGTTAGTGGACTTACCTCATCTTAACATATTTTTTTCTATAAATCCAGTTAAAACCTGCAATGCGTTCAAACGATGCAATCCCGATGCCCCAAGTGGTTCTTACGTCATCGACCCTGATGGTGAAGGAGGCATGACACCTTTTACTGTCTTCTGTGACATGACAGACAAGAACAGAGTTGGTATAACAGTTGTCAGTCACAATAGTAAAAACAGAACGCTGGTTACATACAAGAGCCAAGGAGGTTACGTGCGAAATGTTACCTACTCTGGGGCAGGGCTGACGAGTGTTACACAACTGGCCAAACTTACAGATGTCTCCGCCCATTGCGAGCAGTTTATTAAGTACGAATGTCACCACTCAATGCTCTTATACAACGGTAACATGTATGGCTGGTGGTTGTCACGTGACGACAACTAACAAGATGACATATTGGGGTGGAGCAAATTCTACTTCTTACAAGTGCGCCTGCAGTGTAAGTGGAACATGTGCAAACCCCTCGTATGGATGCAACTGCGACCAAAATGACCAGGTCTGGCGCGAGGACAGCGGTCTTCTTACAAACAAGTCCCACCTTCCCGTGATTCAACTGAGGTTTGGTGATATAGGTCCGATCTACCAACAACAACAAGGTCAAAAAGGTTACCACACGCTTGGAAAGCTGAAGTGTTATGGCATAAATTGAGAGTCTTACTTCGCAAGACGCAAGTTACACGCGATCAATAGGGTACATGGAAAGAACAGCTTCATAAGGGCTTCATTAGGTTAAGATTTAGAAGTAATATATATAGATAGGCTGAGCCTAACAGCGTCGCTCTGTGAACAAGCTTAACTTAGGGGAAACTTAACTAAGGAGAAAGGTCGGAAGCACAAGAATTAAGATTGACGAAGGCTATTTTTCAATTTTAGCAATTCTCAAAAACAGTATTAATACGCGACCGTCTGCACAGTACATTTTTATAGACCGTAGCAAACCGCGAAATATTCAGGGAAATAACGCCTTTAATTTAAATGGTTTCCTCCGCTTAGTAAATTCACAGCAAAACATCAAAGTGTTTTTCTAGCTGACGTGACATTCGGCCGTGTAACCGCGCAAAAAAAACAAAGTCTCGCTTTGGTTTCAAAATGACGTCGTACGCGCATGTTTTATGACGTCATACGCGCCCGCGAGCTAGTCCTTCGCGACGGCGGCGGACGGCGGGCACACGCGCGCCCGCGAAACATTCCGTTAGTCATGACCATGAAAAATGACGGGCATAGGTTCTATGAGTATGGGGCTTCGCAGCCGGGCCTTCGGCCCGGCGAGTGCTCCGCTATTAATTGGGAGAATACGTAGGCGGCACACACCTATCCTGAATTGATGGAATGTCCATAACTAGTTATCATATAGAAGTGCAAAAAAAAAGGCTTATTTTATTGCAGTTATCACAAATAGGGACTCGAAAAAGATTTCCCAAAAGTTATCCCCATGTAAAGTGTTTAGTTATGTGGAAAATAAATTGCAAGAAAGCCGGGAATAATTTTAATTTTTTACTATAAAAGTGATTTGCAATTTTACTCGGAAGCTGATTCCCGCTCCAGTTGTTTTAAGAATTTTAAACATCATTCACGGAAAAATAATGTTTATTTATACTGGGTATAAAGCTTTACAATTCCACTCTTGTTGTTAAGACTTCGCGACTGGATTATTCACCACCGTGCATGTCCTTTTAAGGACTAACAGGTTAGCGTCTTGAGATCATAAAAGACGCAAATTAAAGTAGATATCTTGTTGGCCGATTTTGACTTTCGTATACATTTATCACACAAGGCAGAAAAACAAACAAACAAACCTGTTTTCTTGTTTAAATGCAGTTTTAAAAATATAACCACGGGTATCCCATACGTAAAATATTCATGTAAAATACAGTAGTTATACGGAAAGAAGATGGCACTGAGAAAGCTGCAACTCATTTTTATTATTTAAAACTGATTTCAATTTTTAAAGCTTTGCAATTTAAACGGAAGACGAAATCGGTCCTGCTTGTTGAAACATCATGTTAACCAACGCAAATAGGTTTAATTTAATTACAGGTTAATTGGAAAGCTTTGCCGTTCACTCTGAGCCGGAGCCGTGAGATGCTAATTCTTGAAACTTATCTCAGCGCTTGCATCAGTTCCTTTTAAGAATTTACAGGTTAGTAACTTGATATCGAAGAAGACACAAAAAAGATCACTTCTCATTGGCGGAATTTGACTTATATTCACTCGAATCGGGAAAAGTCGGGAAAAGCCAAACACGTAAAAATATCTTCCGAAAATTCCATCGTTTTTGCAACTCTTTCTTGAGCGAATGCAGTTAGAATTAAATGCATACAGCGGTATCCTAAATGTGAAATACTTGTGTGAATTACAGTATTTATTCTCATCATAACATGACCATATAAAATGATATATGAGTTTGAAGTCTCTTAAGTTAACTGGTGGAGGATAGTCATCGCGATTAGCATAAGTAAGTTCATCAAAAATACTATATAAAATAACATTAAGAGATTTTTCGCCAGGAGCTAGCGTTCTTCGGGACAACGTGTGTCAGTAATATAATTAAGTATAATTTTTAATATCGAAGCCTCAGTGTAGATTAGTCATGGATAATAACGAAATAAATAAAGATTTTACAATTCTTCAGGAAGCGCTTAGATATTTCATTCATCATTCATATAAGGCTTTAGTATGTAAATCCTATTGCACCGTGTCATGTGTTCGAAAATAGGGATTTCTGTCAGGCGCACTACTACGCAAGTTGCTACCATCATTTCGAGGATCTTTAATTTCACTCACAGCTTTGTTATCTAAGGCGAACCATCTGTCGGTGTTGTCTTGGATTTGTTCCAAACAACATAATACATTACAAAAATACAAGGCCCATATAAATAATATCTTCTTGAAAGGATCTACTCCTGACGGCACAGTCTAATTAACAAGTTGATGGTAAACGTTGTTGTCTCTCGTTTTTTAAGCTCTTCGATTTTTTTTTAATCCAGTTTGCCTAGTGGTGATAAAAGCTATGCACGGTTCTTTATCGAAATGCAGTTGAAACTGATTGAGTCATATATGGGTGAAAAAAAATAGCTTCATCAATGGCGGCATATGTTAAATATTGATATCCAAAATACAGTATCTATGTCTATGCTAAGATGCACATAATAAAGTTAGCAGTTTCCAAAGACTGCTGGTGGAGTTTGGATATCGGTTAGTAGAAGTAATTAGACCAATATCACGCTAGCATGGCACAAAAATATATTTAGTTTATTGGGAAAAAGAGCCCAGCGCCAAATTCAGCATATCGATATTAGTAAAACTACAAAGTTTTGAAAAGATTGCTAGCAAACTGACGAAGATATGAAATTTTGAAAATGAGCATTTTTACAAAGAAATGTATGGTGGACGGGCATAGATTGCCCGTCCAGCCTCGTTTTCGTGTTTTTTCCATACATTTCTTTGTAAAAATTAGGCTAAAGTACTAAGTTTCAAAAGTTCATATCTCCGTCAGTGTACGAGCAATCTTTACAAAACTTCACAGTTTTACTAATATTGATGTCTTCAATTTGATACTGGACTCTTTTTCCCATTAAATTAAATATATTTTCATGCCATGCTAGCGTGATATTGGTCTATCAGGTTACTTTATATGATACACTGTTATTATGAATAATAATATTTAAAATTCAGACATTGTTTCGATTTTTCGCCAGAAACTTTCTTCGGGACAACTTATTTCCAGTGAAGTATACTTTTTTTTTTCGGGAAATCCCCTTTTTATTGTTTATGTTTCGGTGTAAATTACTTAACATGGCAACAGCAAAAGCAATAAACAAATTAACACTTCTTCAAAGTGCACTTTAATGTTTCATTCATAAAAAGGCTTATGTTTCAAATTCTCTAAAATTCTATTGCATTGGGTCATGTTTTCGAATCCCGATCGATCAAGAGCAATATATTTTTTTCTCATTTGCCTTTCCAGTTGCTCAATTTGCTAGCATCATGGTAATACGTTCATGATAACCGTCACGAATATAGCATCTCCAACGTTTAAGTCTATAAGAATCACATACTAAACTTTCTAAGCTATCCGTTCTGGTGGATCCCGTTGTTCTCTTAGTTCTTGTAGTTTCTGTAGTTCTGGCAGTTCTTGTAGTTCCTGTAGTTCATGTAGTTCTTGTAGTTATCGTAGTTCTTGTAGTTCTGTAGTTCTGTAGTTTTGGTAGTTCTTGTAGTTCTGTAGTTCCTGTAGTTCATATAGTTCTTGTAGTTATCGTAGTTCTGGTAGTTATGTAGTTCTAGTAGTTCTGTAGTTTTGGTAGTTCTTGTAGTTCTTGTAGTTCAGTAGTTCTTGTAGTTCTTGTAGTTATCGTAGTTCTTGTAGTTCTTGTAGTTCTGTAGTTCTGTAGTTCTGTAGTTCCTGTAGTTCATGTAGTTCTTGTAGTTAATGTAGTTCTTGTAGTTCGGTAGTTCTTGTAGTTCTGTAGTTCTTGTAGTTCGGTAGTTCTTGTAGTGCGGTAGTTCTTGTAGTTCAGTAGTTCTTGTAGTTCTTGTAATTCGGTAGTTCTTGTAATTCTTGTAGTTCGGTAGTTCTTGTAGTTCGGTAGTTCTTGTAGTTCAGTAGTTCTTGTAGTTCTTGTAGTTCTTGTAGTTCTGGTAGTTCTTGTAGTTCGGTAATTCTGTAGTTCGGTAGTTCTTGTAGTTCTGTAGTTCTTGTAGTTCGGTAGTTCTTGTAGTTCGGTAGTTCTTGTAGTTCAGTAGTTCTTGTAGTTCTTGTAGTTCGGTAGTTCTTGTAGTTTTTGTAGTTCGGTAGTTCTTGTAGTTCTGTAGTTCTTGTAGTTCGGTAGTTCTTGTAGTTCGGTAGTTCTTGTAGTTCAGTAGTTCTTGTAGTTCTTGTAGTTCGGTAGTTCTTGTAGTTCAGTAGTTCTTGTAGTTCTGTAGTTCTGGTAGTTCGGTAGTTCTTGTAGTTCGGTAGTTCTTGTAGTTCTTGTAGTTCTTGTAGTTCTTGTAGTTCTTGTAGTTCTTGCAATTCGGTAGTTCTTGTAGTTCGGTAGTTCTTGTAGTTCTTGTAGTTCTTGTAGTTCGGTAGTTCTTGTAGTTTTTGTAGTTCGGTAGTTCTTGTAGTTCTGTAGTTCTTGTAGTTTGGTAGTTCTTGTAGTTCGGTAGTTCTTGTAGTTCAGTAGTTCATGTAGTTCTTGTAGTTCGGTAGTTCTTGTAGTTAAGTAGTTCTTGTAGTTCTTGTAGTTCTTGTAGTTCGGTAGTTCTTGTAGTTCGGTAGTTCTTGTAGTTCTTGTAGTTCTTGTAGTTCTTGTAGTTCGGTAGTTCTTGTAGTTTTTGTAGTTCGGTAGTTCTTGTAGTTCTGTAGTTCTTGTAGTTCGGTAGTTCTTGTAGTTCGGTAGTTCTTGTAGTTCAGTAGTTCTTGTAGTTCTTGTAGTTCGGTAGTTCTTGTAGTTCAGTAGTTCTTGTAGATCTTGTAGTTCTTGTAGTTCGGTAGTTCTTGTAGTTCGGTAGTTCTTGTAGTTCTTGTAGTTCTTGTAGTTCTGGTAGTTCTTGTAGTTCCTGTAGTTCATCTAGTTCTTGTAGTTATCGTAGTTCTTGTAGTTCTGTAGTTCTGTAGTTTTGGTAGTTCTTGTAGTTCTGTAGTTCCTGTAGTTCATATACTTCTTGTAGTTATCGTAGTTCTGGTAGTTATGTAGTTCAGTAGTTCTTGTAGTTCTTGTAGTTCGGTAGTTCTTGTAGTTCAGTAGTTCTTGTAGTTCTGTAGTTCTGGTAGTTCGGTAGTTCTTGTAGTTCGGTAGTTCTTGTAGTTCTTGTAGTTCTTGTAGTTCTTGTAGTTCTTGCAATTCGGTAGTTCTTGTAGTTCGGTAGTTCTTGTAGTTCTTGTAGTTCTTGTAGTTCTGTAGTTCCTGTAGTTCATATAGTTCTTGTAGTTCTTGTAGTTAATGTAGTTCTTGTAGTTCGGTAGTTCTTGTAGTTCGGTAGTTCTTGTAGTTCAGTAGTTCTTGTAGTTCTTGTAGTTCGGTAGTTCTTGCAGTTCTTGTAGTTCTTGTAGTTCTTGTAGTTCTGGTAGTTCTTGTAGTTCCTGTAGTTCATGTAGTTCTTGTAGTTATCGTAGTTCTTGTAGTTCTGTAGTTCTGTAGTTCCTGTAGTTCATGTAGTTCTTGTCGTTAATGTAGTTCTTGTAGTTCGGTAGTTCTTGTAGTTCGGTAGTTCTTGTAGTTCGGTAGTTCTTGTAGTTCAGTAGTTCTTGTAGTTCTTGTAGTTCGGTAGTTCTTGTAGTTCGGTAGTTCTTGTAGTTCGATAGCTCTTGTAGTTCGGTAGTTCTTGTAGTTCAGTAGTTCTTGTAGTTCAGTAGTTCTTGTAGTTCGATAGTTCTTGTAGTTCGGTAGTTCTTGTAGTTCAGTAGTTCTTGTAGTTCAGTAGTTCTTGTAGTTCTTGTAGTTCGGTAGTTCTTGTAGCTCTTGTAGTTCTTGTAGTTCTGTAGTTCTTGTAGTTCGGTAGTTCTTGTAGTTCGGTAGTTCTTGTAGTTCTTGTAGTTCGGTAGTTCTTGTAGTTTTTGTAGTTCGGTAGTTCTTGTAGTTCTGTAGTTCTTGTAGTTCGGTAGTTCTTGTAGTACGGTAGTTCTTGTAGTTCAGTAGTTCTTGTAGTTCTTGTAGTTCGGTAGTTCTTGTAGTTCTGTAGTTTGGGTAGTTCTGTAGTTCGGTAGTTCCTGTAGTTCATATAGTTCTTGTAGTTATCGTAGTTCTGGTAGTTATGTAGTTCTAGTAGTTCTGTAGTTTTGGTAGTTCTTGTAGTTCTTGTAGTTCAGTAGTTCTTGTAGTTCTTGTAGTTATCGTAGTTCTTGTAGTTCTTGTAGTTCTTGTAGTTCTGTAGTTCCTGTAGTTCTTGTAGTTAATGTAGTTCTTGTAGTTCGGTAGTTCTTGTAGTTCTGTAGTTCTTGTAGTTCGGTAGTTCTTGTAGTTCGGTAGTTCGTGTAGTTCAGTAGTTCTTGTAGTTCTTGTAGTTCTTGTAGTTCGGTAGTTCTTGTAGTTTGGTAGTTCTTGTAGTTCAGTAGTTCTTGTAGTTCTTGTAGTTCTTGTAGTTCTTGTAGTTCGGTAATTCTGTAGTTCGGTAGTTCTTGTAGTTCTGTAGTTCTTGTAGTTCGGTAGTTCGGTAGTTCTTGTAGTTCGGTAGTTCTTGTAGTTCAGTAGTTCTTGTAGTTCTTGTAGTTCGGTAGTTCTTGTAGTTCGGTAGTTCTTGTAGTTCAGTAGTTCTTGTAGTTCTTGTACTTCTTGTAGCTCGGTAGTTCTTGTAGTTCGGTAGTTCTTGTAGTTCGATAGTTCTTGTAGTTCGGTAGTTCTTGTAGTTCAGTAGTTCTTGTAGTTCAGTAGTTCTTGTAGTTCTTGTAGTTCGGTAGTTCTTGTAGTTCTTGTAGTTCTTGTAGTTCGGTAGTTCTTGTAGTTCGGTAGTTCTTGTAGTTCGGTAGTTCTTGTAGTTCTTTTAGTTCTTGTAGTTCGGTAGTTCTTGTACTTCAGTAGTTCTTGTAGTTCTGTAGTTCTTGTTGTTCGGTAGTTCTTGTAGTTCGGTAGTTCTTGTAGTTCTGTAGTTCTTGTAGTTCTGTAGTTCTTGTAGTTCTGTAGTTCTTGTAGTTCGGTAGTTCTTGTAGTTCTTGTAGTTCTTGTAGTTCTTGTAGTTCTTGTAGTTCGGTAGTTCTTGTAATTCTTGTAGTTCTTGTAGTTCTTGTAGTTCTGTAGTTCTTGTAGTTTGGTAGTTCAGTAGTTCTTGTAGTTCTTGTAGTTCTTGTAGTTCGGTAGTTCTTGTAGTTCAGTAGTTCTTGTAGTTCTGTAGTTCTTGTAGTTCGGTAGTTCTTGTAGTTTGGTAGTTCTTGTAGTTCGGTAGTTCTTGTAGTTCTTGTAGTTCTTGTAGTTCAGTAGTTCCTGTAGTTCATGTAGTTCCTGTAGTTCGGTAGTTCTTGTAGTTCTTGTAGTTCGGTAGTTCTTGTAGTTCGGTAGTTCTTGTAGTTCAGTAGTTCTTGTAGTTCAGTAGTTCTTGTAGTTCTTGTAGTTCGGTAGTTCTTGTAGTTCTTGTAGTTCTTGTAGTTCGGTAGTTCTTGTAGTTCGGTAGTTCTTGTAGTTCTTTTAGTTCTTGTAGTTCGGTAGTTCTTGTACTTCAGTAGTTCTTGTAGTTCTTGTAGTTCTTGTAGCTCGGTAGTTCTTGTAGTTCGGTAGTTCTTGTAGTTCTGTAGTTCTTGTAGTTCGGTAGTTCTTGTAGTTCAGTAGTTCTTGTAGTTCAGTAGTTCTTGTAGTTCTTGTAGTTCGGTAGTTCTTGTAGTTCTTGTAGTTCTTGTAGTTCGGTAGTTCTTGTAGTTCTTGTAGTTCTTGTAGTTCTGTAGTTCTTGTAGTTTGGTAGTTCAGTAGTTCTTGTAGTTCTTGTAGTTCTTGTAGTTCGGTAGTTCTTGTAGTTCTGTAGTTCTTGTAGTTCGGTAGTTCTTGTAGTTTGGTAGTTCTTGTAGTTCTTGTAGTTCGGTAGTTCTTGTAATTCTTGTAGTTCTTGTAGTTCTTGTAGTTCTGTAGTTCTTGTAGTTTGGTAGTTCAGTAGTTCTTGTAGTTCTTGTAGTTCTTGTAGTTCGGTAGTTCTTGTAGTTCAGTAGTTCTTGTAGTTCTGTAGTTCTTGTAGTTCGGTAGTTCTTGTAGTTTGGTAGTTCTTGTAGTTCGGTAGTTCTTGTAGTTCTGTAGTTCTCGTAGTTCTTCTAAAGAACTACGAGAACTACAGAACTACAGAACTACAGAACTACAGAACTACGGAACTACAGAACTACGGAACTACACAACTTCAGAACTACAGAACTACAGAACAACCGAACTAAAGAACTACAGAACTACCGAACTACAGAACTACAGAACTACAGAAGTACCAAACTACAAGAACTACAGAACTACCGAACTACAGAACTACAGAACTAGAAGAAATATAGAACTACAGAACTACAGAACTACAAGAACTACAAGAACTACAGAACTACAGAACTACCGAACTACAGAACTACAAGAACTACAAGAACTACAGAACTACCGAACTACAGAACTACAAGAACTACCGAACTACAAGAACTACAGAACTACCGAACTACAAGAACTACAGAACTACCGAACTACAGAACTACAAGAACTACGGAACTACAGAACTACAAGAACTACAAGAACTACGGAACTACAGAACTGCAGAACTACAGAACTACAGAACTACAGAACTACAAGAACTACCGAACTACAAGAACTACAGAACTACCGAACTACAAGAACTACAGAACTACCGAACTACAGAACTACCAGAACTACAGAACTACAAGAACTACAGAACTACAAGAACTACCGAACTACAAGAACTACCGAACTACCGAACTACAGAACTACCAGAACTACAAGAACTACCGAACTACAAGAACTACCGAACTACAGAACTACCGAACTACAAGAACTACCGAACTACAAGAACTACCGAACTACAGAACTACCAAACTACAAAAACTACCGAACTACAAGAACTACAAGAACTACAAGAACTACTGAACTACAAGAACTACCAGAACTACAAGAAATACTGAACTACAAGAACTACTGAACTACAAGAACTACCGAACTACAAGAACTACAGAACTACCGAACTACAAGAACTACAGAACTACCGAACTACCGAACTACAGAACTACAAGAACTACAAGAACTACTGAACTACAAGAACTTCCGAACTACAGAACTACAGAACTACAAGAACTACAGAACTACAAGAACTACCGAGCTACAGAACTACCAGAACTACAAGAACTACCGAACTACAAGAACTACCGAACTACAAGAACTACAAGAACTACAAGAACTACTGAACTACAAGAACTACCGAACTACAGAACTACCAGAACTACAGAACTACAAGAACCACAGAACTACAAGAACTACCGAACTACAAGAACTACCGAACTACAGAACTACCAGAACTACAAGAACTACCGAACTACAAGAACTACAAGAACTACTGAACTACAAGAACTACCGAACTACAAGAACTGCCAGAACTACAAGAACTACAAGAACTACAAGAACTACTGAACTATAACAACTACAGAACTACAAGAACTACCGAACTACAAGAACTACCGAACTACAAGAACTACAAAAACTACAGGAACTACAGAACTACAAGAACTACAAGAACTACAAGAACTACAAGAACTACAAGAACTACTGAACTACCAGAACTTCAGAACTACAAGAACTACAGAACTACAAGAACTACCGAACTACAAGAACTACCGAACTACAGAACTACCAGAACTACAAGAACTACCGAACTACAAGAACTACCGAACTACAAGAACTACAAGAACTACTGAACTACAAGAACTACCGAACTACAAGAACTACCAGAACTACAAGAACTACAAGAACTACAAGAACTACAAGAACTACAAGAACTACAAGAACTACTGAACTACAAGAACTACAGAACTACAAGAACTACCGAACTACAAGAACTACCGAACTACAAGAACTACAAAAACTACAGGAACTACAGAACTAGAAGAACTACGATAACTTCAAGAACTACATTAACTACAAGAAGTACATGAACTACAGGAACTACAGAACTACAAGAACTACGATAGCTACAAGAACTACATGAACTACAGGAACTACAGAACTACAAGAACTACAAGAACTACGATAACTACAAGAACTACATGAACTACAGGAACTACAGAACTACAGAACTACCAAAACTACAGAACTACAGAACTACAAGAACTACCGAACTACAGAACTACCAGAACTACAAGAACTACAAGAACTACAAGAACTACGGAACTACAAGAACTACCGAACTACAAGAACTACAAGAACTACTGAACTACAAGAACTACCGAACTACAAGAACTACAAGAACTACAGGAACTACAGAACTACAAGAACTACTGAACTACAAGAAGTACCGAACTATAAGAACTACATGAACTACAGGAACTACAGAACTAGAAAAACTAAGATAACTACAAGAACTACATTAACTACAAGAACTACATGAACTACAGGAACTACAGAACTACAGAACTACAAGAACTACAAGAACTACGATAACTACAAGAACTACATGAACTACAGGAACTACAGGAACTACAGAACTACAAGAACTACCAAAACTACAGAACTACTAGAACAAATAACTACCAGAACTACGATAACTACAAGAACTATATGAACTACAGGAACTACCGAACTACAGAACTACCCAAACTACAGAACTACAGAACTACAAGAACTACCGAACTACAGAACTACAGAACTACCAGAACTACAAGAACTACAAGAACTACTGAACTACAAGAACTACAGAACTACAAGAACTACCGAACTACAAGAACTACAAGAACTACAAGAACTACAAGAACTACTGAACTACAAGAACTACCGAACTACAAGAACTACAAGAACTACAAGAACTACTGAACTACAAGAACTACCGAACTACAAGAAGTACCGGAACTACAGAACTACAAGAACTACTGAACTACAAGAACTACTGAACTATAAGAACTACATGAACTACAGGAACTACAGAACTAGAAGAACTACGATAACTACAAGAACTACATTAACTACAAGAACTACATGAACTACAGGAACTACAGAACTACAGAACTACAAGAACTACAAGAACTACGATAACTACAAGAACTACATGAACTACAGGAACTACAGAACTACAAGAACTACCAAAACTACAGAACTACTAGAACTACATAACTACCAGAACTACGATAACTACAAGAACTATATGAACTACAGGAACTACAGAACTACAAGAACTACCAAAACTACAGAACTACAGAACTACTAGAACTACAGGAACTACAGAACTTCAAGAACTACAGAACTACAAGAACTAGCAGAACGACAGAAACTACAAGAACTAAGAGAACAACGGGATCCACCAGAACGGATAGCTTAGAAAGTTTAGTATGTGATTCTTATAGACTTAAACGTTGGAGATGCTATATTCGTGACGGTTATCATGAACGTATTACCCATCATTCTAAAGATTTTTAATTTCACTCGCACGTTTGCCATCTGCCGAACTTAGCTAAATGGTTTGTTCCAAGCCGGAGTGGCCTCCCACTCGAAAAAGGACAACAGATATAAATAAAATGGTTTTAAAAAACACCTGACAACAACAATTAAATCAACCACAAAACATGTTAATTGTTGAACATGGTATAAAAAATGAGGTGATTTGAGAAAATAAAGGGGGAAAACAGAAGCGATGGTTGGTTTTCATAGAGTTGCATCGAAACTCTCGTAATTAGCGTTGCAGAACTTACACTTGTAACTGATTAGCAGAGTCCGTAGCATTTACCCCTGTCCCAAACCACCACCTTCCCATGTTCTAACACAACATTAACAGTACAACAGTCATTCTGCTAGGACAACGTAAATCGAGCAAATCCTCTCTCTCTCCATTTTTGGTCAACACACTATTGAGTCTCCTGTTTCCGGTCTTATCATTTCTTTCGGTCCAGTTTTCAGTCGGTGGCTTCAAGCAAAATCCATAGCGCCATCACGTATGGGTGAAGGAGGGGGGCCTAAGGGGGGTCCGAAAACCGCAAAACCGCGCAGAAAAACGTAAATAAACCGCAATACCGCATCCAAAATTTACCAAATTTATGAAAACCGCAAACCGCTGAGTCTTATAAACCGCAAGACCGCGTGTCCAAAAACCCTTACGCCCCCCTCGTGAAGAGCCAAGCTTTGTCAATGGCGGCATATGTTAAATGTTAATATGCGAAAGGCAGTATATTTGTTCCCATCCAAAGGTGAGCATAAGCTACGCGTCTAAGTTTACCGCAATTCAGCGGGAAGCACTTTAAAATTTGATCCATAAAAGGCTATTTTCAAACTCGTTGAGATTCTATGGTACCGGTTCAAGGCTTTGAATCCCGCTCTAGCGAAATATTGTTTTCTCAGTTGCCATTGCACTGCTCAAGTTGCAACTATTATTCCGAGGATCTTTTATTTCACCCACAACAACAAAATCACATTTTTTTAATCTCGGTTTCCTTTTTACCATTTGACAACTATGCACTCTTCTGGGTTAGTTCTAATCCGGTATAGCTTCCCACATCTTACAACAAAATACACATCGGATAAAGAAAAGACCAATATAAGTAATATCACTTAAAAGAGATATCCAGGTCGACAGCAGTTAAATCAACCGCAAACTCTCCATTTAGCATTTATGTCAATGGTTAAAGCTTGTGGCAAAACAACACCGGTTCGAGTGGGCATAGTGTAAAATAATCGTTAAAAAAGCTGTATAATTAGCAGAGTCCACACCATTTATCACTATCCCAAATTTCCGCTTTTGTCACGATGTGTCTTGACTATATATGGAAACGCATTTAACAAATTCAACGCCTTCTATTTAAAGCGCGCAGCGCATTTCAGTATACCAGTCATTCAGCTAGCTTTTTAAAGATAATGTCCAAATCCTCTCTCTCAGATTTTGGCCAACGCACCATGACGTCTACGGGTATTATTTTATCGCTTCTTTCAATCCAGTTTGTAGTGACGATAAACGCTATGCAGAAAAGTGCTCTTTATCGAAATGCAGTTGGAGATTTATCTGTCGCTGACTTCAAGCAAAATCCGTACCATTACTTATGGGTGAAGAAACTAGCTTCGTCAATGGCGGCAGATCAGATCGACTGTATTTTCCTTTGTATCGGTGAGCCAAACTGCCATTCGTTCAACGTTGCGGCGTATCCAAATTCTAAAGGTTTTTATCTGTGTGAGTTGCTCACCAGTGACAAGTACAGAGCAAAAACAAAGTTCCACGCCAATGCTACCTTCCATCATTACAGCCCCAAGGTAGGGTTCGGAACTTCTTTTTATAGAAACGTCTTTCACCCTCTTACTTCCCACAATCGAATCTTTTAAACGTTTACGTGAGTTTAAGAACAAAGTGTTCTAACTTTTGAGTGCGTCGGATGAAAAAGTAAAATATTGACCATTAAAATATGGGCGATGGCAATGTTTATTTTTCAACATATTATGCAATGCAAGTGAAATGATACGTACCCAACTAATGACTATTTAAAAAACTGATATATAGATGTTATTGAACAAGCGTGAGGTCCGTATTGGGAAAATATTGGTTTAAACAAGTTTAATAAAGATTTAATTTTAATGGAGTTTTTAAAACTTTGCCGATAAATTAATACAACCATTCTTGGCTAACGCGCGCGAGCCAAAGCTTTCCAAGTAGTGTTTTTAATCTACGTTACAAAGTAAACTCATTTCTATCAGTTTATGTCCCTCGATAAAATAAAGGGCTGTTGTGTTTGTCTACTGCTAGAATAGAGACATTTGTTTGCTTATAGCGAAACGGTGGCAGCTGTAGATTAACGTTAAACGGGCGGAATCGTGAATTTCCGCAGAATTCCGCCCCCTCGCGTTCTGTGAAAGAAAATATATTATATTGACATGATGAAATGATGATGTGTTGAACATTTGCTGATATCAGAAGGGCCGGTTTTGCTCTTTCATCCTGATAGTCGGATGTTTTCATAACCTTACAATTTATAATATAGCGCGATTGGAACTAAGCGCATTCCAAACGATTTCCTTTAACTCTTTTTTACACCAATGCCAGTTAACAGTTCATCTTCGCTACTTCTCACGTCCCAGCAAGCAATCTTCTTGGTTGTAGCAATCTTAAGATCGTTATACAATGGTCCAACTGGCTTTACTTAGCACCAGTCATGCGTCATTCCAGACTATTCGTTTAGCAAATTAGTTTGACGTTAATCAATGTTCAATATATTTTCAGTCTCCATGTGAAAGCGACCCTTGCATGAACGGTGCAGTCTGTGTTCCTGAATATGAACTGAACACCTATCACTGTGACTGTAAACAAGGATTCTGTGGAACTCACTGTGAGCAGTTCACAAATGGAGGTATCAAACATATTTACAACTAGGAAAACGTGACTCGCAAACTATGGTAGAAAATGTTCCGAACATGATTTTCTTTTCGTCATAAGATCGTCGTTAATCACGCGATAGCCATCGATCGCATTTAAGATGATGTTAAACGGGACGATTCGCAAACGGCGCCGGATTTTTTTTTTGCGCAACATGGGTGCACGGGCGATTTTCTTCGCAATTTTCTCGTTGCGAGTTTTTGAATCATCTGCAAGAAACTTGCAACGCAAAAACACGAATTTTACTCAAGTTGTTTCGTGTATCATACATGTCGTTAATTTTTTTGGCGCTAAAAATCATCGTTGCGAATCGTCCCGTGTAACATCACCTTTTAGCACCGATTCCATTTAAAAGCAATTACTTGTAAGAACATCGATAAAAGTGAGAAATTAAAAATTTAAAAGGAAGAAAGGTTGAAGTAATGGTACGTGCAAAAGTTTAGCAGCGTGCAGTAGTCACATGCTCCTCAAAGGAAGTGTACATCTTACGTTTTCTTTATGGTATAACTTTCAATTCTGTTATCAATCAACCTTTGAAATCTCGCCATGTTTTTGCTTTGTTTTACTTGAAATGATTTGCATTTTAGCTGTGGAACCTTGCCAATACGATTCATATCCATAAATTGTTAACTGATTGGACGCCTTCGGTCGCGCTTCTGTCCCCCACGCGCGTCTCCCGCGTCTTGCCTAGAAAGACGACTGGGGACGAGTCAGCTCTAACAAGATGGAGGGACGACATGTATATCATGTAAACCTGGAAGAAAAACGCCAATTCCCAAAGGTAGAACATATTGGAGACTGCGGGAAAGGGTTTTATTCCACAGTTAATGGACTTACCTCATCTTAACATATATTTTTTCTATAAACCTAGAAACTAAAACCTGCAGTGCTTTCAAACGATGCAATCCCGATGCCCCAAGTGGTTCTTACGTCATCGACCCTGATGGTGAAGGAGGCAGGACACCTTTTACTGTCTTCTGTGACATGACAGACAAGAATGGAATTGGTATAACAGTTGTCAGTCACAATAATGAAAAAAGAACGCGGGTTCACTCATCAAGATGCAAGAGTCAAGGAAGTTACGTGCGAACTGTTACCTACTCTGGAGCAGGGCTGACAAGTGTTAGACAGCTGGCCAAACTTACAGATGTCTCCGCCCATTGCGAGCAGTTTATTAAGTACAAATGTCACCACTCAATGCTCTTATACAACGGTAACATGTATGGTTGGTGGGTGTCACGTGATGGCAACAAGATGACATATTGGGGTGGAGCAAGCTCTACTCCTTACAAATGCGCCTGCGGTGTAAGTGGAACATGTGCAAAATCCTCGTATGGATGCAACTGCGACAAAAACGACAATGTCTGGCGCGAGGACAGCGGTCTACTTACAAAAAAGTCTCACCTTCCCGTGATTCAGTTGAGGTTTGGTGATACAGATCTGAGCAATGACACAACCACAACCACACCCTTGGAAAGCTGAAGTGTTATGGCATAAATTGAGAGTTCTACTTAAGGGTGTTCGCGCTAATTGTTTATGCGCATACTTTCTACGCACTTACAGCCCTGCTTCGTCACGCGTGACCAGTATTTTTGAAAATTTGAGGCCCCGTCCACACGTATCCGGATATTTTTGAATCCGCAACATTTTTTGTTACGGATTAGAAAATATTCGCGTCCACACGTAGCGTATTCGAATCGTATTTGCCCGAATTCGCCGGATACGTGTGAACGGAAGGCCAATCCGCAACAAAAAAGTTGCGGATTCAAAAATATCCGGATACGTGTGGACGGGGCCTGAATGGAGTTTTCAAGTTTACACATCGGTTTTGTAAATGGAGCAAAACGCATAGGGGAGGGGAGGGTCCAAAAGATGTTTCGTATTCTCGAGTTGGCTCGTAGGAGCCTTTCATTTGCCACATGTGACAGGAATACATTGTTACCTAGCTGTAGCAAAAGTTTTATTTAAACATATATATTGTTAGACGATTTTGTGGTGAACATCCTTAAGAGACACAAGTTATCCTTTCATTGGTCAAGTTTGCTTTGTACAACATATAACTAAGTCATATAATATAGGTGAAGAAAAATAATATACAACTTAAACCGTCGTTTTTGCCCACCATATTATATCTGATAACTCAATCAGAGTTTATCATGATTGTATTTTATAGCTTTGTGTTGTTTTTTGAGAAGTGGTTTTCAAGTAGAGTAAATAATATACCACATGTTACCCCGATTCCAGTATCGAATAAACAGAATAACACTCAAGGGATAAATTAATACAGCTGAAAGAAAGGATAAACCTAAACTAACAATTTAAGCGACTTCAACCGCTAAGTTCACGTTTTTGGTTCTTCGATTATTAGATGTCTAGATAATAGCAAGCAAGTAATAATTTTCAAAGCAACGACAACAGTTTTGATTTTAAAATACATGTTTCGACAATCCTTTGTCATCTTCAGTTTGAAATTTTAAGTTACAAAGTTGAATTTATAATAAGTAAGTGAAAATGATAATGATAATGTACAGTCACCCAATGCATATGTAATCAACAAGACGGAATAAAGTTGACGTGATTGTGCGGTAAATATCATTCCAATGTTCATATGCATGGCCATTAAATGATTGATAATTTTTGTGCCTCAACCAACCACCCCCTCCCCCACATCCCCCTTCCAGATGTGAAATAAAATATGATCGGCAGCAAAGTGTGGCAATGCATTTTTTGCTGCGGAACGAGCGTAGCGAGTGAGCAGCAACATAATCAGGATTTAAGAGAAATATATGAGAAAAAAATATAAGCTAGGAAAAATCTCGATTTGATCGCTTTTTACCAGAACTCACTGCGCCACGAACACATTTTGGGCCAGAATGCACTGCGCCACGAACAATAGCCTCGCTTGCTGTTTCAAGCTCAGTGTTCGCTGCGAGATTTGTAATACAGTATTTTGGTCCAACATGTCCCAGTCGAAATCGGAACTGAAGTGTCGAAGACTACTACGAGTTGAGCGGGGACTGCGAGGCATGGTGATAGGACAGTTGAATGGCAAAGATTTTCGAAGATTGTACGGAATAAAAGACAAATTTATTTTGAAATCACTCCGACAGGGGTCGATGAGACTGAGCTGATCTGAGCGTTGGGGACGCGAAACCTGAGCTGAGATTGGGAGATGCGAACACACAGTAATTAACCTAAATTTTCACACCTTCCTCGTGGTGAACGCGTCCTTTACTCAACAATATTCTACAGACATTGCAGGAACTTGATGCGTGAATTACAAACCAAAATTAGTCTTATTAGCCGGAATTTTCGTCGATTCATCCCGGTTACATTTGCTTTGCTTCCCTCCAAAAAACGAAAGAGAAAATTCTGTAATACCAGCGAGACGATTAAACAGCATTGTTACAACAAATTTACCGCAGCAATTACTATCTTTTGGATACACTAGTTATAAAGTTATAAAGTTGACGTGATTGTGCAGTAAATATCATTCCAATGTTAATTTGCGTTAAAGGAACAGTATCCCAATTGAGATATCGTGATTTCACGAGTATGGCCATTAAATTAACTTTCGTGCCCCAACCAACCACTCCCCATGCACCCGACCTCAGCAAACTGTAGCAATGCACTGTTTTATATCACCAAAATTGGCATTACATCTGAGGCACCCAACAAGGAATGTTAGGAAAACCCTTGGAATGTCGTTGTACTGTTTTCAATATCATTTTAGTCTCTAGCTCTTTCAAGGAAATTAATTATGTGACAGCTAATACCGTTTGAGCTTTTCGGTTCTTTTAGCTGAACATTTCAGCCGCAGAAGGAAAAGGAATCTTATCCTTAGAATTTGCCACTGTCCAATATACACGTACTGTCCGTGTAAGCTATAGTTTCGAACCTTGTAGTCAGTACGTCCATATGGTGCTCAAGACGCTTTAGGTTCCACTTCTGGCTCCCTGAGGGCAGCCGCGGGTAATGTTATCGCCTGGTTTTCGGAGAGTGTGTCCAATTTACTTTCATTTTCGTCGCCTGATGGCTTCTTCGATACGACTTTGCCCTATTTTCTTCCATAATTCCTCGTTTGAAATTGTTGCTGGCCAACGAATCTTCAGGATTTTCCACAGACACTTGATGATAAAGGTTTGCAGTTTCTTAGTCAGTAACACTGTCGATCTCCAAGTTTCAGAACCATATAAGAGAACAGTTTTGACATTTTTGTTGAAAATCCCGAGTTTTGTCCCCAACCCGATGGCATTTGCTTTTCACACCGGCATTAACATAGAAAAGGCAGTCTTTGCTTTCTTTATCCTAGCCAGGAAAATTTTCACATGCAAACAATTTTTTTTTATATGCAGCACCTACTGCAAACAATTTTTTTTGTCTCCGTCCAACTGCCATACTTTACTTTCAGCAAACATTTTTTTCTTTATTATTATTATACGTGTTCAAGCTTTGTACAGCTTCTTGTTTCTGTTTAGTACCAAAATTGCTGTATAAGTACATACACTGTACAAGTTCTTCTTAATATTTTGTTCTTCTTGAAACCGATTGTGGCAACAAAACAATCAGAATACACACGTGTGATAAATAAATGACTGTATTTGGATGAAATAATTAAGCTTACATATAAATAAATATTACACACACCACCTTGATAATGAAATGGATGCAATACAGTAAAATAAAATGCATCTTAATAAGAATACATTTTATGAGATCCCAATTACAACCCGTCTCATAGGGTAATATAATATTTTGACATTCATTCAATGAAGATATTTACAATGTCTATAAACTACCGTTTCATGGTTTGGTTGTATAAGAAAGTGCACAGAAAGCTTGAGTGTAAAAATACAACACTAAGAGCACATGGAAAGTGAAAATAATGGTTCAAAGCATGTGATGTACTGGTCACGTGTAGAAATACTGGAATGTGTGACAGCATTATGTTACAGCTCCTTAGTATCACTTAAACTTAAAGGAGCTATGCCATGGAGAGTTTGACGTTTTGGGGTAAAAAACATCCAAAATTAAAACTATTACAGGGGCGTAGCTACTTGTACGCGCACGTACGCACATGTGTACCTGAAAAACTCCTGGCTACACCCCTGTATTACTACCTTTCTCATACACGAAATGCATATAGAACACTAAGAGGAAGATACAGTGTACCAAGTGACCTAGTGAGCAAGTGAATCAACACAAGACAATATACAAGATACAATCCATTTCCATCCTGGCCATCTGCAGCCCAAGACACATATTTTTACTCTTAGAACACTATTAAATTAATTTTAAACAAAACTGGATCATTATTTTTGGGTTTCCACTGATATAATTATGTCTTTTAAGCTTTTTAAATTAACACTTTTGAGCCCATGACATAGCCCCTTTAAGATGATAAGCTGATCAGTGATTTATTTTCTTCCTCCAGCTCCTGAAAAACAGTAAAAAAAGTTGGTTTTTATTTATATTTTTTATACTGAGTGATTGAAGATTGCAGTTTCACGTAGCTAAAGCCTCATCGTTTTTATCAGTGGCTTTTGGCAGATCTAGGGGAAGGGCCCAGGAAGAGGCCTGGAGGAAGTGGGGAGGGGGGTCATGTGGGGAGGGGGGGCGATTGTTAGGGGAGGAATAAAGGCGAGAAGGGCTAAAAATGTTTTCAGTCTCTAACATTTTAACCCCCCCCCCCCCCACACACACACACACTCCTCCCAGGGGCGTAGCCAGGACTTTTTCAGAGGTACGCACAATCAATTTTCAAACACTCCGCCTACCTCCATCCCCCACCCTCAAGTCCCAAATCTTTCATATTTGTCGACTTTTTCAGATTGCATTTGCGTAATGTGCGTACAGGTAGCTACGCCCCTGCCTCCCTTATAGGATGGAGTCTGTCTACCATATTTAAAGACGTAAGGCTGTCTTGCAAATTTGTAGTTTTATGAATTTCCATGATTCTTGTAATATTGCAAGTAATTGTAATTAACAACTGCATCGCTAAAATGGAGGTTGGGTGCCTGAGACATCCAGGAGCTTCCACTATTGGCGGCCAGCTCCTAGATGAAGACTGCTCCCATGGCTGGCAAATCCTGGCAACCCAGCCATGAGCCCCCACGCAGTAAGAGGAACAGGCACCCATCACACTGTCGAGACAGTGGAAAGAGGGAGGGAAGGGGGTGGGAGAAGAACTGCCTGGGAGATGAGCTGCCACGCTAAAGCAATGGTAAAACGCTCGAAGAAACGCCTCCTGTACGCCACGCTACAATCCACAAGCACGTGGAGTTCAACACATGCGCATATGTGCCAACACCGCTGACTGCCAGGGAACGCAAGTGCTGTTTGTTGTTTAAACTAAACTCTGTTAAATTGCATTTAACTGCATATTTAAAAACATTAAATTTGCTTTTTTGTGTGCAACAGAACATTGAACTATCCAATGGGCCTGTTCTTACTAACTGACTATTGAACAACTGTAAGCAATGTACAGAAATATTGTCACTCTCTTAGAAATATTTCTTTAATATATAAATATTTTCAATATCTATAAAATTATTAAATTTACCTTCCCTCTCCCTTTCTTTTCTACTTTTTAACAATATCTTAACTGTTCTCAAGTTCTTTGTAATTATTTATTTTGCTGCATGTAAAAAGCGTTTTTATTACTTTATTTTAAATTATTTATTTATTTAATAAGCCACCAATCATTTCTCTGGAAAACAAAGCAGAAAACAGAGAAAAATCTCAGGCCAACGTTCTTTGAATATTAATTAATTAAAGTCCACATGCATAAATTCAGGCACTTTCAGCAAAAAAACATATTGACCCAAAAGGTCACTTGCTGGGAACCTTTTTAAGCCTCTTCAATAAACCTACATGGACAGTGACCAACTCAAAAGCATAAGCTGCTTTAGTCACTGTGCACATAGTTTGTATTGTTTCTTTAAAAATGAAATGAGAATGTATCTTCTTCTCTACTTATGTTAATGTATTTCCAGTATTTCTACCTGATATATTTCTTTGCGATAATTTATTAATAATAAAAACTCTGAAAGTGAATGTTCATTTGCAGTTTTGTTATGTTAGGGGTGGAAATAAAAAAATAAATTAAAAACAATTTAAACAAAAAACAACAAACTTTGAGCTTCTTCCTCAACTTGAGCACTTCCGTTTCCTGCTTGACTGTGTCAATCTAGAAAAAAAAAACTTTATACAAGTAGCTACCAAAAAAAAATAAACGATGATTATTTAACAGTTTGCAAGTAAAGAATGGTGTACTGTAGGTGTATATATTATACACTGTATATATGTATATAATTTGTAGGTGTATACGTATATATACATGTAGTCTGATGATCGCCACCGCGTGTGAAACTCAAATTACTGTTTTGTAACATATCATATCGTGTGAAAAATATATTCCTGCTCTACTATATGTATCAAGAACTCTCTGTCCAAGTGACAACAACCACAAAATATTATTATATAATATACATATATTAAACAATCCCCAATTTTGCTCATTTTGTCTACATTGCAGACTTAGTGTGTTTAATCATAATGTTGTTAAATGTGAACAAGCCTTTTTGGTGGAAATTCTTAGAATTTATAAACATGTACTAGCTGTTAGTAAAGCAGGCTGGGGAGTTGAACAACACCAACACAGAACTGAAATGAATTTGACAAAAGAAGTCAATTAGCATCACCTGGGAGGGATCAGAAGAAGGACAGGAAGAAAAGGACATTCACATCTCCATGCAGGCCACACAAGGTTCACTCTATTTCACAGACAGTTCAGCCATGCCCCTAGCTGTAATCTCTTTTTTTTATCAGACAATGCCATTGTTTACTCTGCAGTACATGCTCAGGGGTTTCAATAAAATAAAGAGCAAGTGGCGATATTCATAAAATAGACAGCAGTGGCAACAAAGGGAGCCCCTTTCCTCTAGGAAATCTACATGTAGGAACTCGGAAATGGCATTTCGAGCATTCTGGGCATGAACTTCAGTGAAATCAATCGAAAAGTAGGCGGCGATAATTTAGGAAGTAGCCAGCAGAATTCGCCGGTTGCCTGCTTCTAATGAAACCTCGATCTGCATGCTCCTGTTGTATTCAATGGTTGTTCCCTCTGAACCAGCCTGACTCATTTTTAACTAAAGTGTGTCATAATTATTACCTTGGACTTTAGTGCCTCAATCTCTCTTTCTAGATCTCTTTCCTTCACAAAAAGAAAAAAACAATTATCTAAATATTTTCTATTTTATTTCGTAATGAATTTATTTTACTGTGCAAATCTAGTATAATTAGCCCAAAAGTAAAATTATTATAACACTTACTCTGCAATTATAAAAATCTTCAATTATTGAAGCGTTTACTTAATTAAGGGCCTGTTTATGTAGAGGGAGGAAGATCATCCATAGCACTTGTCTGTTTTCTGCTTTCAATTTAGTAATGCAAAGGGTTGTACTTGGCCCTAACCACTAGCTGGCATAGGAAGGTACTAGCACTTGGATGTACATGTAGTGTGCATTATACATGACAAATAAATCATTTATTGTATTCACAAACCCAAAAGTTTGAATCCCCAAGATAAAAACAAAACAAGCAGGCACACAGAAATTTATTACTGCTAAACTTGTACAGTTCTGCTATTTACTGACAAGAGATTTTATGTGAATTAGTTTGTACCTTTATGACCTCTCTTTCTTCATCAATGGGGGTAGGTAAAAATCTCTGAAAAACAATATAAACTCTACATCTGAATAAACTCTTTGCTTATAAGAACATCTGTTTTTGCACTGAGGCTGAGCTGGAACTCAAGGTTCGTATTTCTTGGGTGATTTGAGCCGGAAAACGTTCTTAGCATGTTCTTAGGATAAGTGGTACAGTATTTCAGTACATCATAGTTCTGAATAACAAGAAAGAAATATAGGTCAAGTTATACAAATTTGCCAATTATTAGACATGCTTCGTTGCTATTTAAAAATGGAAAAAGACTATAACCCCTTGTACATGTATTTGTTTTTTAGCTCAAGTTAATAAAGATGTTGCTAATTAAATCTCAGCCTGGGTATGCAGGCACCATGCAGGGGGAGTGGCTGGAGGACTTTTGCACCCCCACTTTTAAGAAATAGTTATATAATTATTATGTTCAATGCTTTGTCAAACTTGATAAAATCTGCTTTTTGTTCCTAAGTTACCAATGAGAAATAAAAATAACCAATACCAAACTAGTGAATGCAATGAAAACTGAACAAACATAACGGTCTGCAAGCTAAGTCTTCTGCGGTAAACCCTGTAAACAAGGCAGCTGACGAATGATCGTGTTCTGCTACTCGAAGACTGAAAACCTGGCTCTGTTCCACAATACAACACAATCTGACCATATGTAACACTCATAAGCAGAGAACAGACAATCTTTGCCTTCTTGGCTAATGAGTTTGTTAGTTTTGATGATCATCGAAAAAGAAATTTTTACTTTAATCCTATGGAATCTCATCTGTCATGATACTCAGCCATTATATTTATCGTTGTCATCAATAGTTCCTACAGGAGCAGTTATTGTTAGTTGTGTTTGTTACAATGTTGGGTTATTAACTGATATAAATGGCCATGTTACAGATGAGTTTCCCTTCAAATACATTGTGTCATTTGACATACAATTACTAATGTTTGATGCATTTTCAGCCCATTTTAGAGAACTGTCATTCAAACGTTTGGGACCCCCCTACAATGTACAGTGTAGGTGGCTCGTGCTTTTACATTTGCTTTATAGCCCCCTCACTTTAAAATCTGCTCTGCAGGCCTTGGTATGTTCTTAGCTCGTTCTTAAAATTTTGACCAAATTATCTCAGGCTCAGAGTTCTTATATAAAAATGAGCGTACTATTACACTGTATCATATATTGGAGAAGTGTTAGTGTCTCAATGTGGACACCAAGTTGACTCCACTTAAGTAACAGGATTTCCCAATGTTTTATTTTGATTCTAACTTACTTTCTCATAATCTTTTAGCCTGTCCTGTTTTTCCTGTATCATCTTGAGCAGCATAGTTTTCTCTTTAGGCCAATCAGCTTCCCCCATTACTAATCTGAGAGATTTCCAACAGCAAAAAATGAAAAAAAAAAAAAAAAAAAAAAAAAAGAGAGAGAGAGAGAGAGAGAAAGAAAGAGAAGGAAAGAAATTAAAGCTACATGTATGGACTTATTGCACATCAGATAAAAGTTACCGTAAATTATTAATCTTCAATATTAAGAAAAATAACGGAACAGTTGTTGGAGCCGTTTGATGGGGCATCAGCATCTCAGAAGGCATTTTATCTTGATTTCACTTGCACAAAAAAAAGGTGTGTATATGCATTGCCTCAAATTTCTACTGAAATTGTGGACAGCAGCTATATGTTGTTTGTACAACATCCATGTTGGAGTTAGAAACAACAGAAATCACGCATAAAAATATAATTTTGTTCACAAAGGATGGAGACTTCATTGTTCTGACTCCACATGGCCACCATGCAAACCAGCATTGATGATCAATCTATCAATAGGTTGATGCCTAGCATATACCATAAAATCCCAGTTATAAGCCCCCAGCTTATAAGTCCCCCCGGTAATAATCCATCAGTTTGGTAACAAAATGATATTCAGGTTATGCCATCCTACATATAAACACACCACAGTTCCTAAACAGGAATTCTTTACAAAATATTGCACCAAATTAACTGAAACAATGATTATTTATCACAATATCCCCCCCCCCCAAAAAAAAAACCCTTACAAAGTTGTATAAGCCTGGGTTTATAACCGGGATTTTACGGTACCTGTAGAAGGGTCAGTCTGTCCCAGTCTGCATACCGTGTGCGTTAAAACATGCTGAAGGGAATTCACGCGGACATATGCAGTGTCATTACGCATCTATCAATGTCTTGCCCAAACGGGGGAAGTGCGGCCATACACATGCAATTAACGACAAATGCTGCCTGTACCAGGGGCGACTTGCATTTTATTGACACAGGGTATATTACCCCCGAGGGTCGGGCTTATTGACATTTTAACTAATGTGGACTGGGCCTCTGATTGAAACAGCTGTGCAAAATGGCAGATGTTGGCAAAAACGAAAGAAAGGTGAGAATCTTCGAACTATCCATGCAAATGCTTGCCATCCGCTTATGTAATCATGTACATAATACAGTATTATGTTAATCGTTTCATTGTTTCACACGACAAAGCATTTTGCTGCATTCCTTCTGTGTTTTCTCATTTCAAATTTGCTTAATCAGTCAAGCGTGTGTTTGACTTGAATTAACTCTTTTTTCGTTTGACAAGGAATTCTTTTGCAGCAAAAACAGGGCAAAAAGATTGTAACTGCAACATCTCTGCAGAATTTGAAAGCCATAAATTCAAGTGGTATTTTCTCTTGATGATGAAGCATCCATTTTAGTGCAAAAAATACGACGACAAATATTGAGAAAACATTGACGTTGACCACTTCAACGAAATTTCCAATAGGGACAAGCATGATGTCATTGTTGGTCCTGCTGTCATTCTTGGTCTCAATTTCATGACTTTTTCAGTTGGGACATTTGACAGATATTGACATGTTCATACTACCCTTCAGTGGGGGTCATTGAATAAAAAAAAATTGAAAATGTCAATTGCCTCTGGTTACGCTTGCACTCCCCCGGTGGGGGAAGACATTGATTAAGGCGCATTAGGACTTGGCTAAACCACAGGGGGCCCACACAAACTGTGTGACCGTTGTTCGTATTTTTAAATTTAGAGGAAATGTATGGGAATATCGAAAAGGTTCACTTATCGTAATATACTGCGATTTGCCCCTGCTTCCCCTCCCGCGAGACGAATTTATGGAAGGGCATTGTTTGTTATCATCCAATCAGAAAGGAGCAAACGGTGTGACTGTTGGAGGCCGCACACATTTTACCAGCCGCGGTGTTTTCGAGCTTCGAATGCTGGATTTCTCAATATTATTTTGGGTCTAGCGCTTCAAGTTTTGGACGGATTTTAAATGTAATGGTACGAGAAGAAACCTCTGGGTTTCAGCTTGCCTGGTGCGGGGTTTGGAAGCCGTGCGATGGGAATTTCTTGGTGAAAATCGTCTCGCCGCTGGAGATGTCCAAAATCGAGCTTTCCTCCCTTGTCTCTCTACTATACGCTCAGGTAAACGTATGCAAAACCCTTCGAATCGCTAAAATTCGCCGTTTTCAGCTACAAGAATGACACCACACAACATTTCAGGTAAAAATATGTTTAGTTTGATCTTGTATGTAAATATTCATCGCAGTATATTACGATAAGTGAACCTTTTCGATATTCCCATACATTTCCTCTAAATTTAAAAATACGAACAACGGTCACACAGTTTGTGTGGGCCCCCTGTGGCTAAACTAGGAAACACGAGGAAACATTGTTGTTACTAAGCTTAGCTTATATAACTTAAACTATTATAAAACGCAGGGATGTAGATTCAGTTTTTAACAAGCAGGAATATAGAACTGACAGCCGGTAAAAAACTATAAAATGTAGTTCTTATGAAACTGCACTTGGCTTTTACTGATAGCCGGAAAAATGAAGTTCACAGCCGGGTAACTTCCCCAGTTCCCGGCTATTATCTACATCCCTGAAAACGGTGAATGTTTAAACAGTATTATTCCTTGTATATACGAGATAACAAATTAATCCGTTTTACGAGGGCAATGATCTGAACGACCACAGCCTATGCCTACCTTCTTTAACACCTTTGCGCTTTGTGGAAACCTACTTTTCATTACATAATATTTACCATATACGAGGTACCTGACTGTGATAGTCTTTACCGCTGATTCATTGCAGGCACTATCCTCGTTCCACACCGGGGGAGGTGTCGGGTGTGACTTGTGGCATGCGTGAGATTGCGCCGGAGCCCTTGAGTGTATATTTGTTGTTACGATGTGGAGCGTAAATATAAGCAATAAACAGTGAGGCCACTGGTCATAAACAACGCATCTGTTGGGTATTGCTCCAAATCGGAGATCAAAGAGAGACTTAACCAGCGAATTCTACTTATTCAGGTGCGGGGTTTTGGTTAATTTCGCGAACAAACATGGCGGAATGCGATGTGTCAAGCGCCTTTCAACTAGCAGACCCAACAGACAAGGACCGCTTCTTTGCTCGCCTCAGGAAGTTAGATGTCAACAACGAAAGCGAGCTGTCGTCGTTTCTTGACGATTACAAGTACAGAAAGCTGATTGTATCTGGCTTTAATCGCGATCTTGTAATAGTTGGCCGAAATGAGTCGACTGTCTTCGAGGATTTTACCTTGCAAGTGTGGAAGAAATACTACATCGATGAGGATGTTATTCAGATCGGTGTTTTGCAGGGCAGTTTGTCTTTTCCAGTAGAGGTAAGGCTTTTTCATCAAGCAGATAGATTTGTCTTTATTTGCAGAATATTTAATTATCGGTTAATGGTTCGACTTACAACCTCTCTTTGCTTTTACATGTTCATACACATGCATATAGTTTTCTTCTGCGTATGTGTGAAGTTGTTAATTATTTTCGGCGTAGGTTTTCAATCGATTTTGACCAGCTGCATGCTTTTACTCAAACTAAAAGTTCTGTCCCCCTGACTAATATAAATTAATAAATATGTGGATGTAGGAAAAGAGCGATATAATTTATAGGCAAACCCACTGATAGTGAAAATACACTTTATTGTACGGTGCATTTAATTTTTAAACCATTTATTTGTTTTACTGTAGATTCCTTGAATTTTATACAACTCTCCTCCCCTCCCTCCCAAATTCTAAACTGTGCAAAAATGAAGGGCATTAAAAAAAGTAGGCATACAAGAATCAAATGTTTTTATGTATTTATAATATACATTATTGTACCTAAATGATCTGCATATTAAGCTTATATATAAAAAACCCTAAGAACTATAATTATATTGTTTTCTTTCTACTCTTTTCTTTAGGGTATAGCCAGTCTAAAAACTTGGTTTCAAACGTACATTCCCCCAAGGAACTGATAAGTTGAAAGAATAGCCAGTCTGCATGTTGTGTGGTTAATAATATGCTGAAGATCTGTAGCATGGTTTTCAAAAGGCTGTGGTGTACTGGCTATGTACTCTTGCAGCAATCTTTGGCATATTCCAGCATGTGTTTGTTGATTGATTCATTCTTCAGGTTGCAAAGACCTTTGCTGCGTGGCGGAGATTTTGAAAGCCTTAGTGTGGCTATTATTTCCCGCATGGATTTCTCCGACCTGTTTTTGCTTTTTCTCTCATTTTCTGAATTTTTAATAGCAACTGGTTATGAGTCGGGTACAGTAGCTGTACGTAACTTCTTTAGTGATATCAGGTGAATTGCTTTACCTTTTCAGGGTGTGTTTGTTGGAAGGTCCTCAGGCCGTGTTTATGTTTGTCAAGAGTGTGATGACTACCAAGAACAGTGCATTGTATGCATTGCCTACAGTTTGGAGCACTTCCTGGTCCGCGGTCCCCAGAAGCTGCTGGAATACAATAAACCACAGTGTTTGTTTGAGAACTGTTATGGATGCTTTGACCCCCTCATTAAGGACAGGGTGTTCAACTCTATAGGACTATAGAGTAAAAGCAGGAACAAATAGACAGAAAGAGTTGCAGAATATTAAAACTATAATCATATGGTAAACAATGCATTGTTTAAAATTAAATTATTTTAAAGATTATTGTTGTTGAGGCCAAACAAAAAATAATAATAATAATTAAAAGCTTTTCGTCCTTGTTTTGCACTTAGAACATTTTAGACTGGTGGTCCTAACATGACTCTCACTAAATTGATCATCAAGTGCAAGTATAGCGGAAGGACCAGCGGAAGGACCAGAGGAAGTCGGGGTGGATTTCAGAGACGAAAGCTCTCAGGGCTGAATGTTGTTTTTGTGAAACCTTGGCAAAATCACAACAATAAAATGATCATAAAATACACCATTTCAGTATAATCGCAAAATTTAATTAATAGTGCTTTACAGGTAGTTCAGACCTTGACCAATTTATTTTATTTCCCAGTGTAACTGGAAGCACACATTATTTTTTTTTTATTTTGTTTGGCCTCAAGAGCAGCTCTTGGCTTTTGCTGTGGTCATGGACAATGTCTTTGGCTAAAATGCCATGAAATGTTGATGATAATATTTGGCTTTTTTGTTCTAATCTTATGATAAGTGTGACAAAATACTTATGAAGCTAGCATAGTCTGGTGTACATGTACAACATACATGTAAGTGAGTGCAATCACATGTGAATGCAAATGTGTATTGTACATGCAAGTGCAAGAAAAAGCAAAATTATCCATTGTCTGGATGCAGTGGCTTGTGCTTGCATTTGCTTCATGTGTCAAACTTCTGCAAATGCAAGTACAAGCACAGATGTAAGTAAAACATGACTTGTCAGCTATCTTTTAAAAAAAAGTACTTTGAGTGCACATGCATTTGCTCTGTGTGAACATTAGTTGCATTTGCCTTGCACTTATAAACCAGGCATAATTTCTACTTCAAGGATCTACAAATTTGTATCATGTGGCTGAAAGTATTGCTATGCCCCCTTGATTCTCAGTTTTAGAGCTATGGCCTGTTGACATGACATCATAGTTTAAATTATCCTGTTGTTTATTACAACTGAACTAATCTCAAATTATTTTAGATTTGATGCTTCCAAGATTTGCGCCCTTGTGTGCATTTCTCAAAACCCCTAAAACATTTTGAACCCATGCCAAAGATTTTGTTTTCAAGTCAGTTTTATTTGGACCAGGTAATTTGGAAATTATTCACATGTAGATAAACCTCCTCAGAAATTTAGTTTGAAGGCCCAATAGAGTACTAAAGCGTGACATCACAAAAACTAAATTTGGGAAATTATGGGATTTGATGTAGATATCCAGAGAGGGGATGACAAAAAATGCCTGCTTGCCAAAAATCAGCATCCTGGAGAAATTTGGGGTGAAATATTGGCCGGCCTTTAATTACATAATGAACCCTCTGTAATGAACCATTGGCACTTTTCGTCATGCCCTTTCCGAATATCTAATCAAACCCATAATTTCTCATATTTATTTTTTATGTCATCACTTTAGAACTCTATAGTCCTTATAATATCACGCGGTGGCCATGTTGACTCCCCAGAGAATAAGGGAAAGTTCATTTATTATGACAAGGGGGGAGATGAAGATATTGAAACTCGAAGTTTGAAATTTTAGCAGCCCCCCTCGCTAGCGGTTCTATTTTTTAGGAGCCCCCCCCCCCCCCCCCCCCCCCGGTAGTCGAAAAAATTTCAGATCCCCCTCCTAGCCGCCCTTCTAGCCCAACAATTTTTTTCAGAGCCCCCCCCCCCCTCCCTTCAGGTGTCTACAAATTTTCGGAGTCCCCCTTAATATCCTTATCCCCCCTTGTCATATTAAATGAACTTTCCCTAAAATGCTTTGTTTTTGCCCACCCAACCTCGCAGTGAAAAAGTTGAAAACTAGGTTGGCTGGGCAAAAATCTTTTGTTTTTATACAAAATGGCGGGGTGTGATAAAGGCCTATTGGAATGGTTTTAGAACTCTGGGAAATGCACAGCAGATTTAGTTTACATCTCTCAAATTAAATAGCTTCTGTACAGGGGGTGGCAGTACACAGGCTTAGCTTAAATTGACAGTTGGATTCCTTTTTAGGTGTTTGCAACATATATATTAAACAACATGAATGATATAGAGCTAGTATGCACTGAATTTGATGCAATATCAGTGCAAATTAAAAGGTTATTATTAAATATAATAAATTTTAAGAGTTATTTCTTCTAACTGTGGTTAGAAAAGGGACTGGTTATGAAATCTTGCAGACTTCAATGGCGATAACAAAGGAGCTGCAAATTATGTTGAAAGTACTACAGCCGTGCACACCTTTAAGTTTTCGATCAATTATCGACCAATAATTTAATAAAATTATTTCTATTGATTAGTTGCTGGAACAAAATTCAAAATCTATAGTGGCTGTGCACAGAGGCCGAAAAATGCTAAAAAAAAAAAAGTAATTTCTCAGGTTTCATAACCATTTTGCTTTATTAACTGTGTTATAAGATTTTAAAATGGTTATATTATTGTGTACAGAATGTAGTGAAATGAAGGCATTGCTTTGCCAGCATGTTCTATAAAAAAATTAGGACAGCTGTAGTTGGTTAATTAGGGCTCGAAAAGATAAGTTGGGTTAATGCTTAGGACTTACTGTTTAGCATGTCTGAGCGTTTAAGTAAACATTTTATTTTGTGATTTGGTATTATTATGAGTTTATACAGGGGATAGTACATGGGTGTGCAGAGATATGAAAGTTATCTTAACTTGCTGCACTCACTTGAGATTGAGAGTTGAAACATGAGAAGTAATATATCAAACATGAGACAGTGTTTCATCAGATTTCCAAACACCGCGAAGTGGGTTGAAAAACGAGACGCAGCCGAGTTTTTTTTTAACCCACTTCAAGGTGTTTGGAAATCTGATGAAACACTGTGTCAAATGTTTGATATTACCTCTCAAACAAAATGATGTTTATAGAAGGAGAAATTAAGGATGCAAAAACGAGGAGTGTTTCAACTGATTTCCAAACACTCATTAAACATTAATTTCCTTTGTATTTTCGTCATGAATTATTAATGAGTTTGGGAAGAGAAATTTCATCCAAGCAGATGCAGGCTTACCAACAAAATAATGCACCGCTCATTCATAGGCTTGTGTGGTGTACTGTGCATTTCCAATGGCGGTATCGGTTAAAAAAACACTCTTAGAAATGGCGAAATTTAGGGCCCCTAAGACTGATAAACGTAAAATAAAACTCTCAAAATCACTGTCGGGCCGCTATTTTGAAAATACCACTTTCACAAAAGCCACAAATCACCAAAATAAATCACAAAAATAAACACAGAACATGACAGCGAATTTAAGAGTTTTAATTTAATTTTTATCAGTCTTAAGAGCCCTAAATTTCGCCATTTGCAAGGCTAGTTTTATAAGACGATACCGCCATTGGAGATGCACAAAAACAATAGGGATATACGTTTGTAAACTTACGATTGGTAGGAGGAACTTACCCCGAGGGGTTACTCCCTATAAGGATGCTTCGCCCGAAAGGGGTACCTTTTTTAGAATAAAGGTATATGAAAGGGTAAGGGTTTGGATCTTGGGGCGGGGCATCCCCATACAAATCTTTGTTGAGTACCTCCCCCGGGGAACTTACGCTTGTGCCTGTAAGTTGAAACAGTTCTGTATTAAAATCCATATGAAACGATATCGAGTAGAAACACTTTGTTATTACCGCTCCATATTGTACTACCTAAAGGTTGTACGAACATTTCTGATCATTTTCCAGATGTCCGATTATTTCAGAGGAAGATCCAACGCGTATTTTGACGCTTTTAGACCAATGCGGGAGATGTTTGTTTTTATTACGGATTTCAGAACCAACGCGGAGATTGAAATAATTTTCAAGCAAGCGAGGGACTTTTTCGATGGGAATTTATCTTGATATCAATCTGTGATTGACTTTTTGTTTGTTCTCGTTAGTTTTGGAGAATTGTTTATAAACGTGTAGCTTAAATTCAGTTGTATTAATTTCTTGAATTTCATCGAAGACACGGCTCGGCCTCGATGCGCTATGAATGGTACGCGTTTTGCTTTTAAACATAAGCTTAAACTAATGGAGATTTCAATAAAATTTTTCGAAAGAAGATCGTGTTGTCCATTTTTATCTGTTTTTTCATTCATTACATAGATTGAAAAACGATTTTATGTAAACAAAACAAGACTTAGATTTTATACTCGCGTCGCCTTATGCAAATATGTTTGTGTATTTTTGCATTTTTGATTTCCAAATCAGTTTCTCGGGCATTTTTTGACAAGCAACAACTGAAAGCTTATTTTATTCGGAAAATAGTCGTAATAGTTATTCTAGACAGAGAAAAAGTTGTTTTGTGAACTTTTGTACTGTGCAGACGGTCGGCTAATGCTGTTTTTGAGAATTGCTAAAATTTAAAAATATCCCGGTCGTCAATCTTATTTCTTTTGCTTCCGACCTTTCACCTAAGTTAAGTTTCATCTTAGTTATCATTCAGAGGGTCTTCAGAGGGCTACGCTGTTAGGCCAAGCCTAACTATATATATTAAAATAAGACTGTTATTTCTTTATAATTTGCATTTTGTTTGCAAGTTAGCGTGATTCGTGGAATAAACAGTCCAAGATGTCTACCAAATGAAGACAAATCTTCCATCCTTGTTTTTCTTTTCCACTATTTTCTCTCTTTTCACACAAATGTACTAATTTTTGCGACATCTTTCTTTATCGTCATTAATTTTTTTTGCGATCTTGCAATCAGCAGTTGGCGTTTCGAAAATTTATTATATGCAATTGTATGTTCTCGAGAACGGCTATTTTCCTGTTAATTCTACTGTTTATATAAGCTTCTACTTGGGTTTTTCGTCTGGGAATTTGGAATGCTAAAAAAATATATTAAAATAACGAGAAACAGAAAAAAAACACAGAATGACACTTGATTTATTACATAAACAGCCTGCAACGTGAAATTGTTTATTACAAAATCGAGAAATGAATTTCACAACTTACAATTTTCAGTGTAAGTAGTCGTTAATAGGACAATCACATGACTTTTGGAGGGCATATAGTTTATTTGTGGCTCGAGTAGCATCATCCGCGAGGGTGAAAATGATGCTACGATGGACACAAATAAACTATATGCCCGACAAAAGTCATGTGATTATCATTATTATCAATACACAAGGCCAAATCGTACAAATCCATTTAATAAGAAAAAAATGTTTAACAGAAATAGGGCCGTAAATGCGTTTGCAGCCCGTCAAATTCAATATCGCCCGCCACCCACGCGTGTTTTCTCGAAGGCAGTTTCTTATTTGGCCGCGTATATTGCTAATAATAATAGACTATTTCCGTGCATTAATTAAAGCCCATAAATTTTAAGGGAAAATAAAATGTCAATAATATAATAAAACTGCACAAAGGACTTTTTAATATAGAGGATGTAAACGGCCGGCACATCCAAACATATCGTTAAGTAATGAGGTTATTATCGTTAAATCTTGTTAAAGTCCGCCTATCTATATACATACAATTAATAACAAGTTAAGCCCGACGTTTCCGGTGAGTTGAAAAGAAACGTTAACTAGGCAAATTCCCTCTGAAAAAATACTATAACACTTCGATTTACTGTTCAAAACAGCCGTTTAGACCTTGATTAGAATTCGATTAGAATGACTAACTCGAAATTATATATGCATGTTAATGAGAAGCAAACTTAAAGTATCTGCAAGTAATTATGAATTGCGTTTGGCACGGCCGCAGCACACCGTTTGTAAACAAGTCATGCCACTGCCGGCAGCAACACGACTTCAGGCTTTAAATGATGTATAATTACCGTGCCAAAGGCAAACTTAATACTATGATCGTTCTGAACGTTCTGTTCAACCTCATTCCCTGGGTATCTCTTCTTTGCTCCAGGGGATGGGAAGAAGAAAGACCCTGGAAACGAGGTTAAGTTCTGTTTTCTTTTCGTAAAGGCGGGATTAATTTCCATCTTCCTAGTGTTTATTTATTTTTCTTGCCAGCGTACTGCACTGTGTTAGGTGATTTTCTCGCCTGCTCTTTTTGTTTGACCTTTGGCGCACAGCTCCACGAATTGCGAGAAACCTCTGCTAACCAGGATATGTGATCGAGTTTTGACAACGTTTCCAACCTTTATGTTGGATTTCAAGTGCAAAAAGCAACTCAGAGTACTAAAACGCGCATGCGACGTGCAGCTTATTATTTTTGGCCTGGCTGAAGGCTACGAAAAACCACCACAAAGACACCAAACATCAATCGCAAACAATTTTCAAAATTTTTCGTACGACGCGTTCCTGCGCATTGTTACGCTTGCGATCGGCGAATAAATCTGACGCCACCTTCTCAAACAATCAGAAGTAAAACCAAAACCAATTGTGACTTGCACGCACGCGCTTTCCAGCGAATGGAGCCGGCGACATGTCTTCTCTGCGCGTTTTGATTGGTTCATTGGATTGTCTGCGTCTGTTGTGATTGGTTTATTTTATTGGATTGTCTGTGTCTGTTGTGATTGGTTCATTGGATTGTCTGTGTCTGTTGTGATTGGTTCATTGGATTGTCTGCGTCTGTTCTTATTGGTTCATTGGATTGTCTGCGTCTGTTGTGATTGGTTCATTGGATTATCTGTGTCTGTTGTGATTGGTTCATTGGATTGTCTGCGTCTGCTGTGATTGGCCAGAGTATATACTTTGGGTTTTGTTTTTCGACACTCAACTACAAACTGCTATAATAAGTATCACGAGAGCTCATTTTGTTCAATTCAATTCTTGGATTTAGTCTGTATTTTTGCCCTTCGTACCGGTTACACACCGATACTAGCGTCTGATCGGTTGTTTCGTTATTTTCGAAGGACTTAATTCAACGAAAGCCAATAGAAATACCCTCTGACATTTTTAATCCTCCACTGGCGTCAAATAACTGGAAGGAACATATCCCTTCTGGCCGTTCGCTTCGACAAGCCACCATTCGTCGTTGCCCGTCAAATCTTGTTTCTGCAAAATGACTACAAACTGTCCCTCATCCAGGTTCAATTCTGCCACACTGCTAGCCTCGAATGCAAACTCCGCACAATACTGCAAATTGGGGTTGTTCTCGTGAGCCAAGGATCCACTGTAATCCTCTCTAACATCTGTGCTCTTATTCACATCCCGAGTCGTTTCACTGCTAGTGTAACCCGCATTGTCTTCAAAGGCATTATCAACAAGATCGTCAGCAGTACCTGCAGCATCACCTTCGCCATCGTCAGCAGCATCATCGACCGGAGAAAGGAAGCTCTGAGGCACGTACCCGGTTGCACCTTTACACTGTATTAGCCACCACTCGGGGTTACCGCTGGTGTCTGAGTATCGCAGCACAAATACTAGATCCCCTTCAGACACCGACAACTCCCCTGCATTTTGAGATTCGAAGTTAAACTCGACAACGTGAGGTTTTCTTTCGGCTGGAGTGACTTCCACAATATCTGGGCTTCCTGTATTCTTGGGGTCCTGTTCAGGAAAATACAAAATAAAATCAACGCTCAACAAAACGGACATGCTTGGAACCACGATTTTGTGTCATTTAAGAGCGTGAAACTGACGAGTATGTGAGTATATACATGCAGATACAGCTGGACACACAATAATGGGTATTACATAGTTGGTCACCAGGGCCCGGTTGCATAAAACAGCAAGATTAAGTGGGATTTTCTGCAACCATTCTCTGTGTTTCGGAGGATATTATTGCGCGTTATCATAGATTACTCAACAGAAGGCGCATTAAGGCGGGACTCAACCTAAATTTGAATAAAATTTTAACCCTATTCGGCCTGGGCTTTTTTTGAGTTCCTGAGCCTTGGGGGGGGGGGGGGGGGGGGCACATTGTGCCCCCCTTCGTAACTTCAAGAACATTAAGGCTACAACAATGAAACCTAGAGGGTACATAGTACGTCCGAAACTGTCTCCTTTGCGGTCCGCACAATGAAACGATGACGTCATATCACGTAGTTATTAGGTAATTAGTTATACGGCCGCCATCTTGGATCCGCCATCTTGGATTTCTGAAATTTTTTAAAACCTCTTAAAAACCGTCCAAATTGACTCAAAATTAATCAAAACCAATAAATAAACGTTTAATCACGTAAAAATATAAAAGTTATACCAAAAAACATTGTTTTTCTTCATTCAAAGGTACAAATATGCAAATTTAAAAAAACATGGCTGTCAAAATCTTGTTGCCATGGAAACAGCAAGTCACGTGATCAAAAAATTGTCATACAAAATTGTTGCCAGATAAATTTTAGGAAAACTCACAAAGTTTGATGGCGTTTGAATACATATTAAAGAAGTTATGAACGTTCAAAGTTAGCGCGGGCACTTTGTGCCCCCCCCCACAGGCCGAATAGGGTTAAGAGGTTTAAAGAAGGGATTGAAGAAAGAAAATGATTTTTGGAACACCAACAGACAGTTGATACCCACGCATGAGCACCCCAGGTTGTCAGTAGACTAACTTGGTATCCGTCTATATATTATTAACTACAAATTCTAATTTTAAAAATCCACTAAATCTTCAATATTTCTTATTTCTCTAAATTTTACCAACCCTTTGAGAAAAACTATTTCCTCCAAAACATACCCAAAACTTTACAAAATAAAAAACAAAACATACATAAGTGAAATGAGCATAGGGTTTTTGAATTGCTTGAAACGTGAACGAGATATTTCCTTCAAAGCCATGTCAAGTGGCGAAAAAATGGCGTTTAGGTTTAGTCCCTCCTTAACGGGTATAGGAAACACAAAGACCGCGCGAGAAAATCATTTGGAATGTTGGAAACGGTTGCAAAAAGTCCCACTTAAACTAAAGATGCTTTATACAACCGGGCCAAGAGCCTCGGACAGCTAGCCTCGGACAGCTTACGTGGTAAACGAATGAAATTGGTAAATCCGTAAGCAGACAGTACGAAACGATCACCGGTAAAATAACCGCTTTACGAGAGTCAAAACAATATAATTGCAAATAAATAACATGGTTACGGTAGTTTCTAAAAAACTGCGGGGTTGCGTTGGTTGGGGAGTGAAACATGATAATTTAGTTTTATCAATATTGCCCACCGTAAACCTATTCAAAGTTGACGTTTGGAGCACTAACCCTTTGCGCTAGGGCTCGAAACGTCAGTTTTTAAATGTCTTTACGGTGGCCAATTTGCTTATTCGCCTCAGTTGACAAAACCATCCAATTTTTTTTGTTGCTACTGCAAGTCCATTTGGCCACTCAACACAAGTCTGCACCCATGTAATCACTTCCTAAGCTAGCGCCGACTTACGTCTTCGTTTGCCAGGGTTAAAGTCATGCTGTATTGTCAGTTTTTACTTTCATTCTCGATAAAACAAGTGAAACTTCAAAGCAATCTCTCCTTGTTACAGTGTACTTACAGGCCGTGTTATGCTACTCAGCCTCCGCGGGGCTGGCCGTGGTTGAAGAATCGTGGAGGGAGGGGGTGGAGCTTGCTGTGTCTTCCTCACCCTACCCTCACCGAGTTCGTCATCTTTATAATCCACCAAACTGGGTTTGGTGTCCCTATCATTCTCCGTGGTATCCTGGATGTAAAGAAGTAAGTAGTTGTCAATAAAGCAGCTTTCAATTGCGTGTCGAAAGTAATTACACAATTGCTTTTTTTTTTTGCATTTGTTTTTTTTTTTTTTTTTTGCATTGCATTGCATTATTTTTTTGCATTGCTTCGCTTTGTGATTGGCTAAAAAATCTCGCGCCACTTTCTCGACCAATCAGAAGTATAACCAAACCAATCGTGACTTGCTCGCACGCGTTTTCCCGCGCTTGGCGCCGCCCACATGTAATTGCTTCGAGCTCTGATTGGTTCATTGGATTGTTTACGACTGCTGTGATTGGTCAGAGTAATTACTTTGGTTTTGGTTTTACGACACTCAATTTAAAACTGCTGTAAAGCAGGGCTAATGTAGTAGAGGAGTTCGTATCTGAAGAAACTGTGGCGCTGGTTTTATCAACTGGGTTGATAAGATAAATTGGCCACTGAAAATGATGAAAAAAGCTCACGTTTCGAGCGCTTGCCCTTTGTCTGAGCGAATTCGCTCTGACAAAGGGCTAGCGCTCGAAACGTCACCTTTTTAAAATCTTTTTTTCGGTGGCCATAGCAGCTCCCGGGTCTTTCTGCGTGTACCGGTACTCATTGTCTTCTTTTGTTTGCGAGGTATTGTATTTTTGGTCTTGTTTTGCATTTGTATTATTGTCGTTCTTTGTTCCTTTTGTTTTACGTCATCTGTGCATCGGTACACACAGAAAGAACCCAGCTCCCAGAAGATCTAACCCAATTGGATCGATACAATAGAACAAGAAACAATAGAAACAAAACAAAACAACGAGTCGACAATAAAAACTATTGTTTGTTTTATCCAATCTCGACAGCCCTTCTGAGCAGCTGCAACACTACCGAATTTACCTTTTCAACTCATGAAACCAAATTTTCATGCTAATCAAGTAGTACTGGAATATACCCGCTTCTTACCAGTGTATCTTGAGATTGCCGAGCTCGGCATCATGAATGGGTTGAGTTAGTTACTAGTAAAACGTTTGCTTCTTGTGGTTCTGAAGGCCTAGTCTCTACTGTTGTGTTATTTCAACTTTGCTCCGCATTGTTTCTCGCCGTCCGGATGTATAACAGGGCACCAGTGAGCATAATGCTAGGTTTAATTAACCCTCTTATGGACTAGGAAACAGGATCATGCCATCAAGGGGGTATAGCAGAATTCATAGTTGTTGCATGGTACAGAATGATTAGAAACCAGGTTAATAAAAGTAATCATTTGGTAAATTGTGCATGTATTACTTACAGGTTCACGTGAAGGCAGGGTTGGGTTTTTCAGTGATCGCCTTTTCTTGCGTGAGCTGTCTTTTGCCACAAAACTGCACGGTATAAAACTCAGGTCAGAGAACTGCTCCATCACCTGTAATGACCGCTTGTTATGATGCTCAACTATGTCGCCCTCGACTGTCTGTACAACTGGTAACTGAAAAAGTGAAATGTTAAAGTGTCACAGGGCGCTTTGTATCGGGTGTACGTACGTATTTTCACGAATGAACGCCGGGGCGTTTATTTAAAACTCCGTCTCGCAGACCCGGCATTTATTTGAACCCGACTTTTATTCGAGGCCAGGCGTTTATTAAACACGGGTAATTTTTCGTGATCACATTTTACGTCATTTATTCTAAATTTCCTGATTCAAAAGCTAAACTGATCATAATATTCCTAAATTATTGATAGCAAAAAGAACGAAAAATCTCAAAGCGAATATAATCCAATAAACTGTAACAAAATTGTAACCGGAAATTCAGGTGATGTTCCCTGACCTTGAACCTGGTGGTTTATTTCACCCAAAACTACATTATTTCTTGGTACAAACAGTTACACAATACCGAATACAAATAAACGCCGGTAGCTCTCAAAGTTAACTTAGCACATGTACCTGCAAAAGCTGTTCATGTTCTTGCTGTATTTCATAGTATAACCTGTTCTGTGCCATGGCAAAGTTCTTCAGACAGTCAACCACTAAATACATGCACTTCTTAGTAAAACCAGGAATCTCCTCCAGCAGCTGCGTGTTCAGTGCTTCGTAGTTTTTCTTGGCAAGTCCCAGTTCTTCCTTGGCCTAAAAAATAGCACGATCGATCATAAAATGATAAATTTGAACTCCAAAACAAAGATCACTCATAACATCACCTCACTTAATAATAGTCCCGGTTTACTTGAGTTCTATCTGACCAACAGAAATTCGTTCACTGTTTTGGCAAAAACAATATCAATTCTGACCATGCAGCCCACGTCCCACGTCCCACACAGCCGTTATTTGTGCCGTCACGTACGCGTGGGGAGGAGTGTTGCGTGACGACACAAATAACGGTTGCGTTGGAGACTAGACCATGCATTGATTTAGAACATTTGATCGATGCACCAGTTTAAAGTCGCCTAAAATAGCGCCACCTGCAATATGCAACAAGGTTGTCGAGAGACTAGTTTTGGATTCGCTCTGACGAAGGGCTAGAGCTCAACTTTTGAATCTTTACGGTAGTCAATTTACATCATCCTCTGTTGATAAAACCAAATTTACATTTGACAGGGAACATAAACCAACTTGTAGCGAAAGAAAACGCACGTAACAACACGCATTTTAACCCTTAAACCCCAATAGTGATCAATGCCAAATTTCTCTTTGTAATATCAATGCTTAATCAATCAGAGAGGTCGTGAGGACATGATCACCCAAGACAAATTCTCCTTGACAACTTCCCCCACTACTTCTATAAGAGATGTACAAGGACAGGAAAAGAGAATTTGCATTTTGATCTTGGGAATTAAAGGGTAAAGAAAACTCACCACTTTCAATTTGTCTCTGTCCTTGATCTTGTCAATCTTGTTCGACCAGCGGTCGTAATCTAAGCATTTGTCGTTTCTCTTCTGGATCAAGCGCTGTGGACCTTGAAACAAACTGAGTAAAGAATTCAGCGGAGAGAGCACTTGTACCTTAACACTGTCCATCTGACAAGAGAAAAGAAACGAAATAACAAGATTTTTTTTATTTATTTTTTATTGATAATGGAAACAAAGACATACAAACAACTTACAAGTACAATAAAAAAAGGAAATTAAATTAAACAATTACTACACATCAATAACAAAATAACAAGATAATAAAACAACAAAATAACAAGATGTCAAATATGATAATCACAATTTGCGAAAGGACTTAAGACATTTCAGATTTGAATGGATGGTACGCTTAGCCTGGGCTAAGTTACTTCGGCCTTGTACAAAGGGGATACATATCTATTGTTATGAGTAAAATAAATTGATTGATTAATAGGTTCCAATCCTGTGGGGGAATCAGATCGTTTTCTTTGTGCCACGCTCGTGGCACGATGAACGTTATTGTCATCTCATTTCTACTTACAAATCTGCTAAGAATAGTCTCTCCAATCGTCCTGTGTATCCTGTAATAAGTGGACACCTCTGAACAAGTAGCAGCATCTTGATAGAAGTCGTTAATGTTCTCGCCTAAAGCCTGTCTAAACTTCATAGTCTCCTGTAATGACAGAAGATAAGAAAAAAAATCACCAAAAATACGTCCTTTTATTACCTCGAAAAGATTCGTGGCGTTCCTAAATTTTCTTAACCGGCTACCGCCATGTTGGCATAAAGGCCACGCCCTCCAAGTGTGAAAACTCGCTGAAACAATACTGATCAATAACCTAGAACATGTAATGCAATTATCGAGTGAAGACTTCATTATTAGAAGAGGTGCAGAAATATAAAATTTGCAGTCGTCTAGTATTCAACTCGATGCGCGAACGAGTGATAGTTCGAGTTGAACACAAGAGAAATTTCATATCAAGCAGCCATGTAATAACGAAGTGCCAATCGATTTTTTTGAAGATTTTCCGAAGAGTTCCGACGATTTTCTAAAATTTTTCAAATACTCTCCGAAGATTGCAGGAATAGACTACGAGTAGTCCCTCCTTTTTCCTCAGGGATAGTAGACGGGCGGAACGCGAGCGTGCGTGAAAATCACCCACGCGAGAAAGACGAGACGCGAAAAAAAAGTAGTCTATTGCAGGAACGTTTTCGACCATTTCCCAAAATATTCCAAAGATTTCCGAGGAGGATCCGAAGATGTTTCGAATACAAACCAAAACCATAAAAACACATGGTAGCTTACGTAGCTTTACGTGAAGATATTGTAAATAGCCTAATTTTAATCGCATTCTTAACTTTTTTACTGTAATATATATCTCTATATTAATATTCATAATTTTTATATAGCTTTTTTTTTCATTATTTGCACATTTAAATTTAGTTAATTATGTTTCTCCCAGGGCTCCCATTGATAGCAGTGGGTTTTTTTTAACCCTCTGAAGGGACTACCCTGGTAGAACATAGAATTTTATTTTTAAATAAAGGTGTCTGTCTGTCTGTCTGTCTGTCTTTGTTCACATCTCTCAAGATACGATTGGAGAATTCCTTGTAATTTAATGAAGTTTATGTAATAAAGGCTGGTTGTCATGTGATCACCGCAACCACTCATGCGACCAACTTGGCGCGGCAGTGATGGAACTTCTGAATCAGAGCTTTGTGAACTAACTAGTAAAGTAGCTATCTGTCACCATCAGATTCCACAAAATTACCTGAAATTCCTCCAGATAGGTCGAGACGTTTTTCAATAACGTTTTCACAGTTTTCTCTATTCCTCGGAATTTTTTCTCTTCTTCGATGAATTTTTCGTCAACAGTCTACAAACGAAAGTAACATGATGAAAATAACCAATCGCAACTCGGAGCAAATCCATACAACAGGTTGGATTCAGCATTGTTTCTGGTTTCCGTGTGATTTGGGGCAGCGAACGAATGTGAAGTGTCGCCATTTAAATGAAAGCTACTAAACCAGAATAGCGCGTACCTATGATGTTGTTTCTGTTTGTTCCGTTTATTGAACTAAATTGTCAGTCTGTGGAGGAAATCCTTAATTGTGAATTCGACCATTCAAATGAAAGCTCATTATACTGTACAAGGTGGTTCTATCTCTTTCATCAATGGACGAATCCTAAAATACGTGACCATTCAAATTAAAGCTACTGAGCAGTACTTTCCTGTAGTACTGTTTATTATGCTTTACAACGTGGTTTTCTTTTGAGTCTGTGGGTTAACTCCTACGTTGCTGTACACTGTGATTCGAATGAAAGCTATTGAACAGTACTTTCCTGTGATTATAACTTCTTCAGAAATTGTGGTTTAATTCTTAAAGTGTGACCACTTGACTGAAGGGTATGAAATCCTAAGGTGTTACCATTCAAATGAAAGCTACTGAGCTGCTTTCTCTAGTTGTACCCTTCAAATTAAAATAATTTTCTCTCTAAATCGTAATTTGTACTGGGTGATAATTTAACGTAAATGTAACAAGCCGTGTACCTGTGACACGAGCCCTGTGAGTTGAGTAAGTCTTTGATTAAATCTAGTGCTCTTCTTCACCACCGAATGCCAGCTTAACTTCTGTATCATGTTGGTCAGGCCACTGTCTTCCATTTTCTTGTACTTTTCAACTGTTAAAGGCAGGAAGAAATTGAGTTGGTCAAAACTATATGAAATAATTCAATAAGTACCTTTGGTCTTCCACAGAAGAGTCTTAGAGCGCCGAGAGAAAACTACATATGTATCAAATGATCCCTCGAAGGGAGACTGACGACAACTTACGAAACGTATACTCACCGAGATCCTTTCTTCTTTTAAACTCATTGATTGCATTCGCCACATCCGTCATGACTGAGATCGCTTGCAGTAAGTTGTACTTATCACGATGGATTTCAGGTGTATACTGATAAAAAAGGAAAAAACGAATAAAACTAGAATTTTGTGCACAAATGCAAGCAGCTACTTGAAGGGAAAGGTGGGTAAGGCCCGCCAGCCGCAGGGGTGGGGGGGGGGGGGGGGGGAGTTGCTTCTTTTAGACTTATTCAAGAATTCACAAACAGACCATGATAAATTGTTTCGTTCCAGGGTTCCTCGTTGCTTTCCCACTGCGAGGCACCAATCCATTAGCCGAACATAATCCCCCCCTCTCCCCCAACCCCCTCGCCAAATTTTGCATAAACTATTGTTTGTAAATTCTCTTGGGAGGACTGCATATTCCCAAGAGCATTTCAAAACAATAGTTTATAAAAAATTTGGAGGGCAAACAAAGTGTATTATGGGCAATTCGAAAATAGAGAATTCCAAATATCGTCCGAAAACAATGTAAGATGCCAAACAAAATTCAGTGGCTTACCGGAATAAAATTCAATACTACATCATATAACAGAATTTGCATTAGAATTATGATCCTGATAACCGTTCATAGAGAAATGCATACTTGGGTTCTTTAATCCATAACTATAAGGGTAGTAAATTCGATACGATAGTTGTAATAAAGTATGATAAATTACGTTATAACAGCGTTGACAGTTAATAGACCATTTCCGAGTTACGTAACGCCTCGTTGTCAAAGCGAGGCTAGGTGCACAACCTTTCATATGAAAATGAGTTTTCATTCACATGCAAATGAAAACTCATTTTCATATGAAAGGTTTTGCCCCTAGCCTCGCTTTGATAGAGAGGCTAAAGGCAACTCGGAAATGGTCTATTAGTTTAGGGAATGACACACCACCATTTGCAAGGAGTAGTCTAAATAAACCAAAAAAAAAAAATGACAGTGTACCTTTAAGAGTTCATTTAACAGGAGCGGGTATTTAAGAACTCTTTGCACTGGTTTGATAAGAAATGATGACAAGTCCCAGCACCGGGTATGTTCCCTAACAAGAAAATCAGGTTAAAACAATTAAGATTAGATAGCCTCCTACATTGACGTTCTTTGGGCTTGTCCAGCAGCTCAGATCGCTACACTGTGTTGACGAGCACCAATAAGAGCGAAACGGCTGTCCGCGGTTGCTACCCTGCTTTATCGGTTTCTGTCGTATTAGTGTCTCGCAAAGTTTATTTTTTTACGTAGTCAGATCAGCCTTGCAGTTTATTGTTATGTTTGTTCAATTTTTTGGCTGATTAGATATTTTGTAGATCCTACGTATCTGGTTTACAGCATTTTTGTTTGCGGTCCTTTGCAAATTTTACTTTTATTTTGGAGGTCGCCAACATTACACAGGTAATTACAGGTTGGATTAAGCTAAACCAGGATATTCAATAAGTGTTGACTTTGAGTTCGAATATAATAATTATGGCTTATCGCAGTGAACTTCTGAAAATTATAGCTTATCAATGTAGATTTTTGGAAACGTTTTTGTCCAATATTTTGACTTCTGCTAGACTAACTTAAAATAAACAACGTTTATTGGTGAATTAGCGTAAATCACCCTTACAAAAAAACTTCGTTATTATCGGTATATACCGGGTCCAGGTTACAGGCCCCGGGCAGTCCCACGGCGGTAACTTCTTCTAAGACAACCTTACAGGCAGAGCGGTTTTCAATTGAGTGTCGAAAGTAATTTCGCAGTTGCGTTGGTTTAAAAATCTCGCGCCACTTTATAAACCAATCAGAAGTAAAACCAAAACCAATCGTGACTTGCTCGCACGCGTTTCCCGCGCTCGGCGCCGGTAACATTTATTTGCTTCGAGCTCTGATTGGTTCATTGGATTGTCAGCGTCTGTTGTGATTGGCTAGAGTGATAACTTTTGTTTTGGTTTTACGACACTAAACTGAAAACCGCTCTATTAGAGTAAACAATCCAATGAACCAATCAGAACTCGAAGCGATTACACGTCGGCGGCGCCAAGCGCGGGAAAACGCGTGCGAGCAAGTCACGATTGGTTTTGGTTTTACTTCTGATTGGTAGAGAAAGTGGCGCGAGATTTTTTAGCCAATCACAAAAGCGTAGCAATGAAAAGCCAAAGCAATTGTGTTATTACTTTTCACACTCAATTGAAAACTGCTTTTAATTATGTACAACAGACATTAATCTCTAGCTATTCATTCAGGTCACTAAACTGGTAATTCATGTTCATGAAAATGCAAAAGTCTTTCGTGGAACAATTTTATGATTCATTTCAGAGTGCATTACCTTATCCTTTCTAAACATTTTGAGAATTCATTTTGTATCTCAGGCATTTCTTTATACTGCAAACACAAACATAGTCACATTGTGAGGCAAATTCAAAAGTGCAGACGATATGTACTGGTCACATTATAATGTCCAGTATTTTATGATTAGGATCATTTTGTTAAATGACTAAATGCACTAAAATAAGCATGTTAAATGCGCATAACATGCAATTGAACTATCCCCTGCCACTATTCCTAACAAATGTAGCCACAGCCTATTATTTTAGATACGTCCCAACTTATAAACGTTATTGCAAGGGCTGGGTTATAAAGAAACAATGTTTTGTGTACACTCAGGCAGTTAGCTCAATCTTGAGTTTACCATACTACTTATCATTCTGACAGAGGAATGAAGGTGCAAGCGGTTTAAGCACAGGGCGCTCACATAAACTGTGTGACCGTTCCTTCATTTGTATTTCAAAATTTAGAGAAAATGTATGGGAAAATCAAAAGAGTTCATATTTTTGTAACATACTGCGATGGATATTTACATATAAGATCAAAATAAAGTAACGCATTTTTTACCTTTTAATGTTGTGTGTTGTCGGTCTTGTAGCTGAAAACGGCGAATTTTAGCGATTTGAAGGATTTTTATGTTGCACGTTTACATGAGCATAATATATATTACAGTGACCGCCCAGGTGAACGTCTAAATATCGCCGTTTTAGCTACAAGAACGACAACAACATTAAGGTAAAAATACGTTTATTTTAATCTTATATGTAAATATTCATCGCAGTATATTATCGGATAATATGACCTTTTCGATATTCCCATACATTTCCTCTAAATTTTAAAACAAAAACGGTCATACATGGAGTTTGCGCATCCTGGTAGATCCTAGTAGATCCTAGTAGGCCTCGCTCGCCACAAATCTCTTCCGGTCTCTCAAAAATTAATGTCAAAAACTCCCGTGAGATCCACAATCAACGTCATTCTTTTACCAAAACTTTAAGCAGAAGCAGTATGCAGAACAAAGTACCTCCAGGAAACAAAAGAAAAGAAATGGTGAGGGAGATAACCGCCAGCGCACATGTAGTTTGTAAGGTTTGAACATTCCTTCAAGATTTTTTGTGTATCTTTTGATATTAGTATTGTACCTTTTCCATGAGTGAGATAGCACCATTGTGGTTCCTGCAGTACACAGCATACACTTCCTTCATTTCTTCAGCTATATCCACAAAGCACTTTCCTGAGAATTTAGCGATTAAATGAATAATTATAATCCTTATGCCAAACAAAAAAAAAATTACAACAAATATTAAAGACGCAACAAAAGGAACTAGGATACATGTATCTATATTAAATATGTCAAAACGGTACGGCGTCCTGCACATACACAGGCTAGTACCCGTTATGATCACTTCATTCAACATTTTAACTAACAGACAATTGCCACTCATTGTTCACCCTCGCTGTTCACATAATCATGAAAGTTTTACATTCTCCGAAACTTCGCATCAGGCGACATGAGCGTGTCAACCCTTTTTTACTTCATAGTTTTTGTAGGTCAGAAATTGATTTTGCACAAAAACTTAATAAATTGAGAGATTTTATACTATTTTGCTTAATTTCCAAAGTTGACGGCTCTATGTTATCCCGATGCGAAGAAAATGACGATCGAAGTTAGTTACCACGGGCGTCCATTTTGAGGCGCTATGTTGGATTTGACAGAGTGACGCATGCGCATTACTGCCAATAGCATCGGCTACACAGACAGAAAATCTCATAAACAAATAGGAATGTCAGTACTGTTGAAGAACTTTCATTTGAATGGTTACACTGTAGGATTTTATTTGCACCAGACTCAAAAGTTAGACTGGCAACCGTGTACGACATAATAAACAGTACCACAGGAAAGTATTGGTCAGTAGCATTTATTTGAATGGTCACACTGTAGGATTTCATTTGCATCACACTCAAAAGTTAGAACCACCTTGTATAGCATAATAAACAGCACCATAGGAAAGTACTGCTCAGTAGCTTTCATTTGAATGGTCACACTGAAGGGTTTTATACACAGACTCAAAAGTTAGAACCACCTTGTATAGCATAATAAACAGCACCATAGGAAAGTCCTGCTCAATAGCTTTCATTTGAATGGTTACACTTTAGGATTTCATCCACAGACTCAAATGTTAGAACCACCTTGTACAGCATAATAAACAGTACCACAGGAAAGTACTGCTCAGTAGCTTTCATTTGAATGGTTACACTTTAGGATTTGAACCACAGACTCAAAAGTTAGAACCACCTTGTACAGCATAATAAACAGCACCACAAGAAGGTTTATTACTCAGTAACTTTCATTTAAATGGAATCACTGTCGGATTTCATCCACAGACTCAAAAGTTAGAGCTGCCTTGTACAGCATACCGTAATAAACAAAACCACAGGAAAGTTCTGCTCAGTAGCTTTCATTTCAATGATTACACTGTAGGATTTTATCCACAGACTCAAAAGTATCTGACAACCACATTACACGATACAGGGTTTGGCGGTTGTGGTAGAAAGCGTTGTTAAAAAAAGAAATAACAAATAAAAATAAGAAACTCACAAAAGTTCTGACTTAAAACGTAATAGTTATCAGTAATGCATTCACATTACCAAGTTCCTGATCTTTTCCTTCCTTGTTTTGAATGGCATTTTCTAAGCTTTTCAGCAATTTCTGTGATGTCTCCAAGACACTCTCGATGTTACCAAACAAACCTTCACAGTCAAGATCCTTTATCTGATCAAAAACATAGAATTAATCTACCAACAGTCAACTGCGTGCATTTATCAAAGGTGATCAACATTTTGCAGTAAAAAAAAAACTATGGGACGCCATATCATTCAAAAGTGGTATGAGTTTAAAACTGGTAATCGAAAAAACGATCGCTGTGGTTAAGATTATCGATTGGTGATTGAGAATTGCGATCGCTATAGTTGAGTTTATCGATTGGTGATTGAGAATTACGATCACTATGGTTGAGATTTTCGTCTGGTGATCGATAAAACGATCGCTATGGTCGAGTTTATCGATTGGTGAGCGAGAATGACGATGGCTATGATTGAGATTATCGATTGGTGATCGAGAATGACGATCGCTATGGTCCGGCAGAAAAGCGATTGTTGATCCAGAATAGCGAAGGTTATGGTTAAAATTATCGATTGGTGATTGAGAATGACGATCCCTATGGTCAGAAAAGCGATTGGTGATCCAGAATGACGATCGTTATGGTCAGAAATCACCAATCGATAAACTCGACTATAGCGATCGTAATTCTCAATCACCAGTCAATAATCTCAACCATAGCGATCGCGTAACTTTCGATCACCAGTTGTAAACTAACCATAGCGATTTAATTCTCAAACACCAATCGATAAACTCAACTATATCGATTGTTATTCTCGATCATCAATCGATAATCTCAACCATGGTGATCGTTTTTTCGATCACCAGTTGTAAACTCATACCACTTTTGAATGATGTGGCATCCCATAATAAACTGTACTTAATTCTTGTTATTTGTTGCATTAATCCTTTTAGTCTCAAGTTTGAGATTATTTTGGTCTTTCAAAAGTCAAAATTAAGTTGTAGAAACGTCCTAGACTTTTGCTCTATACAACGTACTAAGACAACGTACAAAAATGTAGCTCTCCCACTTCTATGGTTTGGGTGTGGTAGGGGTGAGGTCATGAAAGGACCAATAGTGGCTTCCATTGGGACCTTCAAATGCTTGTCATCTGGTCTCGTTTTGCAATTAAAATTTAGTTGTGAAGCATATATTTAGTTAAACGGCAACCAACCTGTGCTGTTAGAAGCTCATGCAAGAAGTGTTTGATGCAGAGCTCAAGGTCATTACAGTAATCCTTCTCTGTATTAATAAGTTCAGTCACCACTCTTTGTCGCTGTTCAGCCATGTGTTTTTGGCTAGACTCTGCTGGCTTTTCTGTAAGGCTATGCAATGAAGCTGATCAGGAGAACAATAAAGTCAGTGATAAGTGAATCGAGCTGAATGATGTTTTCTTGCAGACCTGCACATCTACGTGTACAAGGACCCTTAAAGGAGCCTGGTAGCCCAGAAGACTAAGGCCCTACAGCTGTAGCCAAAAAAAAAGTATGCAAGTTATCACAAGTTTCCACCTTACAAAGTATTCGCGGTATTCATACCGCATCAAAACATTCCACAAATTAAATAAAACGACTTTATCAAAGGTCACCAATAACGTCAAAATTAACAAAAACGCAACGGCGGGACTATATGTCAACAGTAACAACAAAGCAGTTCATGTTTGTACGTGAATTATTGGTCTTGACCAATTATTGACCACAATTATTGACCGCAATACTCAATATTCAATTAATGACGACAATACTATTTAAAAAGGCATTAAAAATTCCTTCCTACGGACTACGAAAAAAATATGATGCCGTTTAGTAGATCTAACATAATGCCGTTAAGAAACATATATACAAGTCTCACGAATTATTTGTGTAAATGTCTTATGATTTACACAAACTATATTGAGATTTGGAGGGGGTCTTAGGTCTTAGTTTTTGAGATTTGGAGGGGGTCTTAGGTCTTAGTTTTTGAGATTTGGAGGGGGTCTCAGGTCTTAGTTTTTGAGATTTGGAGGAGGTCTTAGGTCTTAGTTTTTGAGACACCCGCAGTTCAAGCACTGTACATGTATAGTCCCATACCTTCTAATTCTGTAAGTTCATTCTTTATCTTCTCCACCAGTTTTGCGCAGACTCCAAGGTTCTCCATAACTTCCTTCTTTCTGTTCTCCTCCACTACACCCAGCAACATTTCAAGACTTCTCTGACTTCTGGCTTGTTTCTGAAACACAGACAAACAAAAATCTTCTTGTAATCTATTAATGGTTGGCACAATACAATCAATGATCTCTGGCCCCACTAACTCCCCTTTTTTGAGATCCAGTAATTATCCATTTGTCAGATTAACTATTATAAACATTAAATCCACCTTGCCTCCTGTGAAATTTTAAATTATTTTTTTATCATTAATTTTCTTATTAAATGTATTATTTTAATTACATGCATGTTGTACCTCTAGGTCTGTCTCCAGATTAGCTATTTTGTCCTTCAGCATTTTTTTCCGATGTGACTCTATCAGAAAGACTTTTTCATCTGAAAAAAATGAATAATCAGTATTTGATTAGAACAACATTGTTAAACAAACTACATGTACCATCTACATGAAGACACATTCACCTCCTGCCTTATCAAGACTATGTCGGAAATTGTGCGGTGTTTTAATTACCATTATCTTTGTAAACATGAGTTTAAGCTTTATTTGATTAAGTGACGTGATTTAAAAGAAGTGTTAAGTGACGTTGGAACCTGATAGCCTTGAACTTTGGAACTGAAAGTACAAAGAACAATAGAAAGGAGAAATTGAGAACAGATTGTAGTGTACTGTGAGAATTAAGAAGAGACGGGGAGAAACAAATAAAACCAGTGAATCGGGATTTCTGTGAGTGTGTTAGAAGATCATTCAGCTTTGGAGGCAATTCCTAACACAATTGGCACCTCCGACGGGACATATTGGGATTTTGGCTCGAACAAGAGCAAGGGATTTGCGAAAAATCAAGTACATAGCGACGTGATCAAGGCCGAATTCGCTGAGATTTGGCAAATCGGCCAAAACAACGCTAAAGCTAATACTGAAGGGCCAACGCGATGGAGGAACTTACGAAAGAATTTAACGGAAAGATTCTGTCTCTAAAATTCTCTCTGGCAAAGAATGATGAAGTGATCGCTTCCCAAAACGCAGAAGCGATATCGAGACACGAGGCACTATTAATGTCTAAATTGCAGTCCGCTCACACCGTGAAAGAATCCATTATCGAGCTGAAATTTACAAATGGTGAATCAGAGGAGCAGGTCAGCACTTGGGTGAAAGAGCACGACAAATTTCTAAAGGAAGCGGATGAAAGGGCCTTGGCAATAAGACAACTAGTGAGAAAAACGGAAGAAGACAAGCGACTGGCAGACAAGATGGAATCTGATAAAAAGGAAATAGCCCTCGCGAAGATGAAACACGAGGAGCGAATGAGCCATGAGCGTGAGCTGTTAGATCAACAAGTGAAATTTCAAAAGGCCGCAGAAGCCAGTCAGCAAGAACAAAATGCGAAGAAAACCGTGACCGCAAAGCTGCCAAAGCTTTCTATCACAAAATTCGACGGAACACTTGCAAATTGGCCGCCGTTTTGGAATAAATTCGAGGCCGAAATCGACAAAACGGAATTAGCGCCTGTGACAAAATTCGCCTACTTGAAAGAGCTAATGGAGCCCAAAGTCAGGGCAGATATCGATGGCTTGCCGCTTAATACAGAAGGATATGAAAGAGCGAAAAACATAATAAAAGAAGAATATGGGAAAACGAGTGAAATTGTCAACGCCTACGTCAATAACATTCTGCAACTCCCCACCGTGACAAACGCCGACCCGAACAGAGTGAATGCTTTCTATAAAACCCTGCTATTTAACGTCCAGTCACTGGAAACACTTGGAAAACTCGAGAGAGTAAACGGGATGACAAGAAGCGTGCTAGACAAATTAAAAGGAATTAAAGCCGATCTGGTCAGGGGACAAGAAAACTGGCAAGACTGGGATTTACCTCGTTTGACCCAGGCCCTGAAGAAATGGAGAGATGTAAACCCAGCGACTGAAGAAAACAACATCGCAAACAAGCCTACGCTCCCTAAGCGCCCTGAGAAAAAATCTCCCCTGTACCATGCAGAAGATAGAAACCAGCGCCTTTGTGTTTACTGTGATGACGCCAATCACATCTCGCGGGATTGCACGCGCGTATCCACGATGGACGAGAGGAAGAGAATGCTCGCGCGGAAACGAATGTGCTTTAATTGTACTGGGCCGAAACACCATGCTGCCGAATGCAAGAGTAAAATGCGTTGCCAGAAGTGCAGACAGAAACATCATACATCGATTTGCAACCAAGGAGACCAATTGTTGACAGCTACCGGGAACAAAGGGCGTGTGGTTTATCCTGTTGTGAAAGTAAGCGTGGAGGGAGTACTGTGTCGTGCACTTCTTGATACAGGAGCTGGGAGTTCATATGCTTCGGCCGCGCTGTTGGAGAAACTTCCCAAGCGCTCTCGTGCGAAAGAAGTTCGTCGAATAGAAATGATGCTGGGATCGACCACACGTGAAGTAGAACTTTCCACAATCAAAGTACGCTCAACTGATGGCAGTGAAGAATTAAACGTTGATGTTACCAAGGTTGAAAGACGGGAATTGCTGATGATCGATAACCCACACTATCAAAAGATTATCAATTCGTACGATCATCTAAAGGGAGTTGAGATGACGGACTGCGACCCTAAGCCACATCTCCCAGTACATCTGATATTAGGGGCGAGCGAGTATGCAGCGATCAAGACGTCCGAACGGCCGCGCGTTGGACTCCCAGGGGAACCAGTGGCAGAGAAGACTAAGCTGGGGTGGACTATTATGTCACCGGGAACTGAGATTGACCACGGGAATATGCTGCTGACCCAAACGAGTCACGTGGACTATGCAGAACTTTGTAGGTTAGACGTTCTAGGGCTTGAAGACACCCCAGAACATGATCAGCGCGCAGTCTACGCAGAGTTCCGAGAGCAATTGGTACGACATCCCGAAGGCTGGTATGAAGCCTCGCTGCCATGGAAAGGTAACCACCCGCCTTTACCGAACAATAAAGCAGTCAGTTTGCGAAGGCTCAGCAACCTCCAGAACAGACTTCGACGCTTGGATGTGACCGAGAGTTATGCAGAGATCATCGGAAAACAGAAGTCCGAGGGAATAGTAGAAGTCGCAAGTGATCCGCCGCAGGGAAAAGAATTCTACATACCCCACAAGCCGGTGATTCGTATGGGAGCTGAAACTACAAAGCTAAGGATCGTTTATGACGCCTCATCTCGCGCGAACCCCCAAGTTCCAAGCTTAAATGATTGTCTGTATGCCGGGCCGCCGCTTCAGAATCACCTGTGGAGTGTTTTAGTACGCATGCGTTTCCATCCAGTCCTTATCACTGGGGACCTGCAACAGGCCTTTCTTCAGGTGCGCATCAAGAAGGAAGAGAGAGATGCACTCAGGTTTCATTGGAAGACCAGCGAACATTCTGAAGTAGAAGTGTTGAGATTTACTCGAGCGCTGTTTGGTCTTGTGCCTTCTCCCTTTCTCCTTGGGGGAGTGATAGAGTGTCATCTTGAAACCTGGGAAACTCGCATGCCACAACTTGTTGCTGAACTGCGCAAAAGCCTGTATGTAGACGATCTGATCAGCGGGAAACCAACAGTACCTGAGGCACAGCAGCTGAAAGAGGGAGCTATTGAAATCTTCGCGGATGCTAAGTTCACACTGCACAAGTGGCACTCGAATGTTGCCGAGTTAGAAGAGAGTGAAAGAGGAGTCGAAGATGAGGGCACGTTTGCCAAACAGCAGCTCGGCCAATCAAAAGCAAAGACCGGTGGTTTGCTTGGACTCCCGTGGGACAAACAAGAAGACCAGATCAGTGTCGTTTTGCCTCAAAATGATGTAGTCGCGTCCAAAAGAGCATTGTTGCGTAATCTAGCAAAAATCTACGATCCCCTTGGTCTTGCGGCGCCTTTAACTATCAAGGGAAAGTTCATCTACAGAGATGTATGCAACGTGAAAGTGGCCTGGGATGCACCGCTACCCCCACAGCTAGCAAACCAGTGGACACGATGGAAGAAGGAGTTACCAGCCGAGGTCATGGTAGCAAGGGCCTTAACGTGTGCGCAAGAGCAGATTGAAGAAATCGAGCTTCACGCCTTCGGGGATGCAAGTAAGAACGGAGTGTGTGCAACAGTGCATGCAGTTGTAAGACAGCCATCGGGTGTGAGCCAGGGATTGGTTACTGCAAGAGCTCGACTAGCGAAGCAGGGGCTCACCATTCCGCGATTAGAGCTGGTGTCGGCGCATATGGCAGCAAATCTTATCACAAACGTAGGAAGCGCGCTTCAGGGTTTTCCTGTGAAACAGAGCTATGGATGGCTGGACAGCTCAGTGGCTCTCCATTGGATAAAGGGTGGCGGCGAGTACAAACAGTTCGTAGCAAACAGAGTGATGAAAATACAAGGGCATTCAGAGATCAGTTGGCGCCATGTACCCACCAAGGAAAATCCGGCAGACCTGGGAAGTCGAGGAGGGCAAGTCGATGACAGCAAGCTGTGGTGGCAAGGACCGGAGTGGCTTTCAGACAAAGACAAGTGGCCTACAGACATCGTGACAAGCGCCACTCCTGAGAGCCAAACAGAGGCTAAAGTTACCAAAGAGCTTTTTAATGGAGTCACTGCATCAACTGACTGCCTTGATGATCTGCTGGGAAAGTTTAGCCTGACCAAGACGTTAAGAATTGTCGCCTGGGCCGCGAGATTCATACGAAATTCACGCCTAAAGAAACAAGAAAGAATGGCGGGTCCACTGACAACCGACGAGATTAATAAACAACACCTGTTTTGGACCAAGCGCGCTCAAGAGATTCAAGGTGATGAAGTGACAGAAGATCGACAAAGGCTGGGGTTAAAAGAGAATGAGCAGGGGATTCTCGTCTGTCGCGGTCGAGTTCAGGGACACTACCCAGTCTATCTGTCTGACACGCACCCCTACACAGTGAAACTCGTTGAAGAAGCCCATCGTCGTACTTTGCATGGGGGAGTCGGTTTGACAATGGCGCGCATCAGAGAGCGTTATTGGGTGCCGAGGCTCAGGCGTTTAACCAAAAAAGTGATTAAGCAGTGTTATGGTTGTCGCCGTTTCCAAGTTAGGGCCGCTGCTAGACCACCACCTGGAAACTTACCACGAGACAGAACCGAAGGAAATCGCGCCTTTCAAGTTGTCGGAGTTGACTTCGCGGGACCTATCAAGTACCGTGTGACCCAGAAGAAGGAAGGAAAGGCATACATAATCCTTTACGCTTGCAGCCTTACGCGAGCACTCTATTTGGAACTCAGCAAGAGCATGGAGACTAGCGAGTTTCTAAGAAGTCTAAAGCGCCTAATAGCCAGGAAAGGAAGGCCAGAGAAGATTTATTCGGACAACGCCAAAACGTTTGTTGCCGCAGCAAGTTGGCTAAAACAAGTCCAGCAAGATGAGCAGTTTCACCATTACCTGTCAACTGAGAACATCAAGTGGCAATTCAATTTGAGCCGCGCCCCATGGTGGGGCGGACAGTTCGAGCGGTTAGTTGGCCTTGTGAAGCGTTCCCTTAACAAAACGATTGGAAATGGTCGCCTCAGCTGGACGGAACTTGAAGATGTACTCCTGGATGTGGAAGTGACCTTAAACAACCGCCCTCTAGGTTACGTGGAGGATGATATTCAACTACCTTTGATCACACCTAACAGTATGCAGTTCATCGGTACCACCATCCTACCAGAGAAAGAGCCACATTGTGAGCTTCGTGATCTACGTAAACGGGCCAAGTACATGAAAAGGTGTAAAGACGCCATGTGGAACAGGTGGACCAAGGAGTACCTCAGAGGCCTTCGCGAGCAACATAACTTGAAACATGACGGGAAGGGAAGCACTTTGACTGTTGGTGATGTTGTCATAGTTCATTCGGAAGATCGAAACAGAGGGAAATGGCCACTGGGGATAGTTGAGAAGCTGTACACTGGCCGGGATGGAGTGGTTCGAGGAGTTAAGCTGCGGGCGGGAGGTGGTCACCTAGAGAGAGCAGTAAATCATCTCTACCCCTTGGAACTGTCGTGCGACCGGACGCCCTTGACACCCCAGGAACAGCTAAACCCAGAGGCTCGAGAGTTCAGACCCACCCGTGACGCAGCAATTGCAGCGAGAGTACGAATGCAAGATATTGCTGACGAAGAGCAAGCCAATTGAACATTGAACATTTGAATTTAAGACGACTCTGTGTAGAGTTTGAACATTGATCCTTTCTTTCTTTTTATCGATTTCACTTTAATACAAGAACGTTTAGTTTTGATTCAGTTTCTAGAGATAAACGCAACATATGCCTCCTAAATGTAGACATATGGGGGGAGGGTGTCGGAAATTGTGCGGTGTTTTAATTACCATTATCTTTGTAAACATGAGTTTAAGCTTTATTTGATTAAGTGACGTGATTTAAAAGAAGTGTTAAGTGACGTTGGAACCTGATAGCCTTGAACTTTGGAACTGAAAGTACAAAGAACAATAGAAAGGAGAAATTGAGAACAGATTGTAGTGTACTGTGAGAATTAAGAAGAGACGGGGAGAAACAAATAAAACCAGTGAATCGGGATTTCTGTGAGTGTGTTAGAAGATCATTCAGCTTTGGAGGCAATTCCTAACAACTAAAACAGACAGCCTCATTTCTACATGTACATACTGTAAACTGTAAGTTGAAGCCACAGTGAAGAAAAGATACTGAAAATAACTCTGACCCACTATTGTAAACTAGCAAGTTTTAAAACCATTATTTATTACCAGTATAATCATAAGGAAAATACAAAAAAAATGAACATTTATTAAATGAAGGCTTGTTATCCTAACACAGAACAGCTACATTGTATGAAATGCTAATTAGTTACAACCACTGGTGGATGTATACTGTGGTTGTAACTAATTAGCATTTCATTTTCATTTCGTCATACATGTAAGAAGTCTACAACATTTGTGTCTGTGTTGGATCAGATCTACAATCACTCGCCTTCGGGTCGTGATTGTACATGTAAATCTGACACAGCATGGCCGTTCATGTTGTAAACAGAACGTAAAATATGTTTTACATGTACATTGTACAGTTGTGTAACTTGATAAATAATTACATGTAGCAGCTATGAACATGTAATAGAAAGTCAACAGAGTAAAATGTTTAAGGAAAAAACTAGAAGTCTCAATTGAATGTTACATGTATGAGAAATGGCATGCTCTGTACATGTGTAAGTGGAGATTGAAACTTAAGGCTTGTCAATGACTGACATTATTTTATAGCTATATTTTTATTGAAATAAGAAATTTTTAGACTTGAAAAAGGATAAAAATGATGCATGTGCAAGGTTTGGATTAATCTTTAACAGTGCGAGCTCTAAAGATATTATTCATATGAAATTTATTTAATATACATGTAAGATTCATTTTTAGTTCCATGGCTTGAACAAAGTGATTGGATAAACCTTTAAGATGTTTCAGTTCTTCCTGCCACTCAGTGATCTTCTGCTGACTCTGTGAAACTTTCACTTCCATCTCTCTTTGCTTTATAGGATCCATCATCACAAGCTTAAATCAAATAATGAAACAATAAATTTACAGTGTACTATCATTCTATGCCAATTATTTTCATCAAGATCACAAGACAATATCAAAGTGTTATAATTAAAGGTTTCCAAATCTAAGACAAGATCAAGATTAGCCAGGCTGGCCAGGGTACATGCCATGAGAATTTGGCTGTCGTTTTGTCAAAGCTGTGCTTACAGGTGTAGATGTTATACCTTTTTAACTTGGAATATGCGAAAGTTGAACAAGTTATAGTTTTCACTGCATCAGTTTGGTAAATTATTACGCTGACCAGTAGTAGTAGGGGGGTAAGGGTGATCCTGCCACACACCCCAAACGTACCCCACGAAGCCCTCCTAATGTAGAATACTTGCCATCCCTCAACCCAAGCCCCACTCAGTGCCTTTGTGGGTCTTGGGGGGAGGGATTGCAAGTATTCTAGGAGGGCTTCGTGTGGTAATTTCGTGGGGTGTGGCAGGATGCACCCTCACCCCCTACTACACACTAAAGGGGCGAGGCAGGATTACTAACCAAGCTGGTCGTGGAATTTCATAAAGTTAAAATTACCAATTATCGAGGCACGAAAAAAAAAAAAAACGCCAGGGCTATCAAAGATTTCAGCTACTGGCATTTTCCCATACTTTGTCAAAAACCCTAACCAAACCACTCCACTGCTTGGTTTAGTATGCACCTGCTGTCTTTGTAGGATCTTGGGCAGATATGGCAAAGAACATGACAAAGAACATGACAAAGAACATGGCAAAGAATCTGCCCAAGATCCTACAAAGACAGCAGGTGCATATACTAAACCGAGCAGTGGAGTGGTTTGGGTTTTTGACCTTTGTTTGTAAAGGCTTGCCCATATATTTTGGCCATTGCAAATGCGATAGTAATGGTCACCTTTCTTGCCCATGGGTACAAACCTTGAAAAGTTTCAAGTTGCAATCTATTTGCATCCTGGCCAACTACAGCCATAAGAAACTTATTCAAAATAGTCTTGTTTCTCTTTTAAAGCAAGACTAAGTACAATGTAAAAGAAAAAAAGTGTATTTGGCTGTGGATGAATGTGATGATTGCTCTTCTAGTGTTTTGAAGTGAGATATCATGTGGTCACTGAAAATTAGTCAGTATGAATTCTGAAAGCACATGAGAGTGCAACTGACAGCTGGTACAAAAATTGGTAAAACAATTGAGACGGTTTTATAAATGTAGCTATAAATTTGTTTACACATGGTCAAAGTGGGGAGGGAAGTTGTGAGGGAATGAAGGAGGTGCTGAGTCATGCATATCAGTGCAAAAGGGCTGACAAAAGTACATTTAAATGTTGTAAAAAATTTAGAGTGTGAACTGACATGTTTTCTGTTAATGACTCTAACTTGTTCTAACTTTTAACTTTAATAGTCTTTGTTGTGTATACATACAATGTAATAAATACCTGAGCAATAGACTTGAATCCAGCGTGTACATTCATCTCTTTCTGTTGAGAATCAGATTTTATACAGTACATTATTACAGCACACCTCTTCCTACATGTACTATTTACATATAGCTCTTGCTATTAAAGAGTAATAATTGATCAGTAAATCTCACGTTTTTTTTTATGCAGTTCAAGACAACTCGCTACTCTAAAAATTAATAAAATATATTACAGCTAAAAGTATAAATAAATTACTGATTGAAGATGTGAAAGTCAACTTTACAATAAAAATTTAGATACAAGTGTATGACACTTGGTATCATAACTTGTACAGTTATTGTTGCACATTATATAATTATACATTTACATATGCTGCGGTGTTAATTTTATTTTCCTGGGTTTGAAAAATTTATTTCAAACCAGTTTAATTTTTATTTTCCTAAAGTTGTCTCATATTATCTGAGACAAAGAAAAACAAAAATAGAAATTAATAAAACTGGTTTTAAAATTTAAAAACAAAAAAATTCAAACTACAACATACTTTGAATAATATACCATTAAAATCGTGCAAATTTAAACCACAATATTTTTCATCTACCGATACCTTCAGGTTTTGTTCTGTCTCATCAATCCTTTCCTGCAGAGACGCCAAGCCTGGGGCATCGGTTTCTCCTGCAGAAATAAAATATTGTTATGCTGCTGTTGCTGCATATTATTAAACACCACAGGTATGTGTTTAAAACACAAAATGGCAAAATGATGAAATAGCAAAATAATGATTGCAAATAGTTTTCACTAAAAGCTTATGAGTGGTATGAATGTTGGCCATACCATATAAATAATAAAATTTATCACATGGACAAGGAAGACAACTATTCACCATGGCAACACCTTGGTTTTGAATTTGAAGCTGCCATGAGTTCAAATAATTCTGTAGTAGAAATAGCATCTGACAACAGTAAGTACTAGTGACAGAGCTGATTCTGATGATCATTACAATGAATCACAGCATATTCCCGTTGCACACATTATGCACTTTAAATCAAATGATGCAGCCATACAGTATATGTTTTTACATGATGCTAACATTTATACCTGTAACTGATCAATATGATATGGTATGCTCATATATGATAGAATGATGTCTTTACCTCTGTCCACAGAGCATTCAGGTGCAGTGCTGTTGGTTGTACGTGTAATCTGGCTTATCTGCTCAAGGCTGTTTGAACGTCTTAGCTCAGATGGACTCTAACATAAAGAACAGAGAGTTACCACATATCTCCATTTAAATTTGTACTTCTCCATTTAAATCTGTACTTTTCAAATCCTATCATGTTCCTCGGGATGTTCCGCCTGTTATCCAATCAGGACTGTCTGTTTTAATTGTGGTTTCTTTAGCGGGATGATTCCGCATTTCAACCAATCAGCAGATAACTTAGAAATATGATATCGATCACAGTCGGAACATTCCGCATTTCAACCAATCACAAGATATCTTTTAATGGATTTCAATTAACACGTTTCTATTTTTATTATCAAAACATCAACGAGCAAATATTTTTGGCACCAAGTTTTGTAATGGTTGTCTAGTTCTTAAAAAATGACAACTTCTCCGATCTTGCATAATGTACACCTAGATATTTTTATTTTGCACAGTTCTGAATATGCCTATTTACAATTTTCTTTTTAAACTGAATTTCATAGTCGGGTTGCTTTTACTCAATTTTTTAATTCATCTGGTTTGTTGCACAATGGTCATTTGTACAAAGTTGAAGAGTATTTGATTTGAATTCGTTTAATGCATGCAAACTCTTGTTGTTTTTTTTTAATACTCAAACAAAGACACTGTTATTTTCATAGGGAATATTCCGCTCTTTATATACAGAACATCCCGCTTTTAAGCCAATAAAATGCCTTCTTACTGACAGCTATTTACTTATCTTTTGTACACATCTAACAATTTCCGCCCAAGTTGTTATTTAATTAACACCGGGTCAACAAAGGTCGAACAGCTCATGTCTTTTTGACATGCGATTATACGCGCAGCACCTTTGGACTTCAAATGAAGAATTCGAAGGCATCTTTGCTAGCTATTTAAAAGCAAGCGCATATATGAGCTTAAAATACATGTCACACAACTGGATTCTTAAGAATATGTTCTGACTTACCCGAGTCACCTTGAAAAGACTGAACTTGTGTCGTTTCAAATGGAGAAACGTTTAATTCATCCTGTACGGTAGTGTCATCCTTTTGCAGGCAGCTTATAAAGCTGTAAAAGTATCTGACCCTGGTACATCGTGGCCATCATTCTATCAGAGCTATCTGCATTTTTATATGTACCGATGTCATAGATTTGCCACCCTTCATGTTCATTTTGGCTTCTAAAATATAGGAGTCTAAAGATGTATCAATACTGACACAACGCATTGCCCTTTTTTAGTGCAATCTGATTTTTCCTTCAAAGGGCAAAGATGGTGGCTGCATCATCACCCAAATGAAGCAGAAAGAGGGGTGAAATTCGCACTGGCGCGAAAATTAAGTATTGTCAATCACAAACTATAAATGGGTCGCCGTCATGTAACACGATATTTTTCCACAGTATTATGCAAACGAACAGAAAACTAAACTTTATACTTAGCTGCGAAATAAAAAGACGCAAACATGCTCTTTTAATGTGAAGTCCTCTAACAAAAACAACGAATATATATTAAATCTCATACCAACTTCTCCTTAACAGTGGCTTTACAAATTCACCCAACTCATGAGTGCGCCTGATGAAATTCATGTTTTACAAAATAATAATGTCACCTTGGAATAATTGGAGCAGAAACGGAATATTCCGACTTTATCCACTCAACGATTGGTGCAATTCCGGGGTATTCTGTTTACCACGTGTTATAGTACCAAACGTTGTCTTAATGATAGGTTCTTGTTGGGGCCAAATAAGCAGACTTTCAACGTGTGCATGTAATGCAACAGACTTTATTTAACGAAGTACAGTCGGACCTCTATTAAGCGGCCACCCTCGGGACTTTGAAAACTGGCCGCTTAATAGAGGTTGGCCGTTTAATAGAGGTGCAATATAAATTGGATAGAAATGGCAGTCAACGTAATTTTATTGCCTCTATATAGCAAAAGGCTTGTTGAAAAGTGAACATATGTGAAGATAAATGCAAAAATCATTGAAACAAAAAAGTGCCCTGTGTTTGCGCATTTCAAGTCCGTGCAAAGTTCTAGCTCTAACACAGAGAGCATGTAGTCGATAAGTACAGTATTTTTTGGTGTTGAGTAGGTACAGAAAAATATGCAAATCCATGTAACAAAACATCAAGTTTCTTAGGCCTTTTTTGCACCAATAGTCTGTAACAATTTTAGCTCAAAATATTTCACGGACGATTTATTTAAAATAATCCGTCACTGCTGTTTGCCGTTGTGGAGCTCGGAGTTGTAACGAGAAGATCAAGTCATTTGCCTTTCCGATAGATAGAGCAAGGTCCTGGTAACCGTGAAACTGGGCAAGTGGAGATTAAATTGCAGTTTTTATTGTTATCAGTTATCACCTTCATATTATCTGTCACCATTTCGCTTGAAAAGATGATTTGCTGGCCGCTTAATAGAGGTAAAAATACAGTAAACACTAAACTTGCAAACACTAAACTTGCAACAGCAAAAAGGTGGCCGCGGCCGCTTAATAGAGGTGGCCGTTGAATAGAGGTATCGAATACAGCACTTTACTGACAAACAATTCGGGACTTTGGAAAGTGGCCGCTTAATGGAGGGTGGCCGCTTAATAGGCGGCCGCTTAATAGAGGTCCGACTGTAACAATCTTGTAGAATTCGATTCAATGGGTTCGCTACACGCACACGGTGAAAACTAAACCAAAACAGAGAATAATGTCATCATTTAAGAAATAGTCCAGTTCAATGAAATCATAAACACTTACAAATCAATGTCACAATAACAATTCTGTATGAATACGGTCCGTTCAAATGAATAAACTGAGATTTCTGAGCTAAATTTGCTCAAGCGTTGCTCCACCGAGCAAAACCATCTGCTGTGGTCACGTGACTCGGCACAGGGCACTCATGTAAAAAACAATAACCACAGAATTATAACTTTACTGGGCCGCAAATCTGTCGTTTTACTTTTCTTAGTTCCGTCCTATTTTGGTGATTCTATATTTTATACTGTGGTATTATTTGACGTATTATATTGTTTTCCCTGATTGGACTGCAGAATTCCGATGGCTCGGAACTGTATTGATTTTGGGTTGCAGCTATTGCAGCTCTCTCGATAAGCTCTTTGAATTTTGGTGCGTTTGTTAGGTCCCATTGGTCTAAAATGATAAACGATGATATAAAATTGCAGAAATTTAAGTACAAGCAGATACGGTAAAAAAAAAAAAACTCATTAGAATCCTTTATATTTCCTCTATATACAGCGTATATAATAGCATGACATTCAGCATACATTCCGAAAAAACCTCCGTTACGATTATCGTTACTTTCTCACACAGTTACGTGCGGTACGTTTCTTATAATGCAGAGAAATCTAAACAAGCCTATGTATGGAGGTAAGAAAGTTTATTCACCTTGAATTTTCGTATTTTGTGACCCACGAAGTCAACAGGAACTTTAAAAGCGCTGTTTCTCATGGAAAACGAACAGAGATGAGATATTTTGCATGGCATCATCATAAGGTGTCTAATGTAATCATAACATTCGATTGTGACAGGTTTTCAATACAGCTAAACCTTTCTGCTGAGCGAACACTCTCGCAAGCGGACAGCTCTCAAGTTACGGCCACGTTTACGAAACCCCGTTTGAACTCTAGCTCATACAAACTCTGTATTTACACATTCTCGTTAGCGGACAGCTCCATTTACGGCTCCAAGGTGCGGGATTGCAGAAAATTGGTTCTATCCTTTTCAATTCTTTTTAATAGGAACGAGGCATTGAGACAATGAGCTCTATTCTTATTCAGTGAGATGCAAATTAGTATATTCCAATTTTCTGCAATCCCGCACCTTGGAGCCGTAAGTGGAGCTGTCCACTAACGAGAATGTGTAAATACAGAGTTTGTATGAGCTAGAGTTTAAACGGGGTTTCGTAAACGTGGCCGTAACTTGAGAGCTGTCCGCTTGCGAGAGTGTTCGCTCAGCAGAAAGGTTTAGCTGTATTGAAAACCTGTCACAATCGAATGTTATGATTACATTACCCGTACGAACGATGCAACGCTGCTGCAGCGCTGCAGCAGTTCACTTTTATGGCTGCACAGCGCTTAAGCGTCCCTAAAGCAGCGCTCGTGAGTCGCTCAAGCAGCCAACGCAAAATATCGTGCACTGCGGAAGCGCTGCAAAATTTTGCCACGCTAAAGCATTGGTAAAGCAGCGCCCAAGCAGCGCTGCAAGTCGCTGCTTAAAAGCTGCGATGAGGATTACATGTAACATTAAATTTCAACCAACTACAAGCGATGCTTAAGGTTGCAATATCGCTGCACAACGCTGCAAATATACCAAATCAAATGTTCTAAAGCAAAGTACATATAACTCGAGATTCTCTTTTAAAAGAATTTATTACCTCGGATGTCAAAATCACGAATGATCGGGCGCTGGTCTATGGCTGTCGATCGCCTTTTTCGTGACAGCCTTCCTTGGTTTGTGGGGTTTTAAATCCACCGAAAGATGTTCCTGCATCTTTCTTTTCTCCGGCGTCAAAAATTAGTTTAAATTTAGAAAACCTTTTACAATACCGCGACCGCGACCGAAGGTTGAAGGAATTGAATAACACGCGCGGAGTAAAGTTACGCGAGATAACAGCACGTGATCGATCAGGATTGTTTTAATGTTTAGGTTAAAAGGTTTAATTAATATGTATGTATGGAATTTCCGTAATAGATATTCTATATCAGTTAGATCAGCATTTTAGCTAACGCCACATGTCAGTAGTTCATTCTTGTGACTCCTTGTTAGTGAAAGCAGACCTCGTGCTACAATCCTTTATTCAGCACCAATCCTTCATCCTTCATTTTAATCTCCTCGTCATGGCCAGCAAATTCGACAAAGAGGATTACATGTTCGACGTAGAGAATTTGTCAGCATATATGGCATCTATGGACGCCGACGACACCGAGCCCAGCGCCCGTCCTAAAAAATCTAAACGTCTAGCTGCGAAAGCCGCGGAAAAATCCGCCAAGTTGCAACAACCACCCGCATCCTCCGCAGACTCCCTCCTGGAACTTGAACGTCTTAAAAACCAGAACCTGCGAATGGAACTAGAGATTACCAAGACCCAACTGGAACTAGCAAAACTGAAGAATGGTCAAGTGCAACAACAGACTCCCACTAAGATTTCACCTACTTCAGGACAACCGCGCCTGTTGCATGCCGCCCTTACATCCACTCCTGAAAGCACCCGAGCTTCGGGCATCCCGACCTTGGAACAACTCCGGGAGAAGAAAAAGCCTGGGACAACCCTCCCGAACAACTTTGTGTTCTCGTCAAAAGGTACGATCAATTATGAATCTTTAGATCTCCCAGATTTTGTAAATGGTTTCTTAGAATTCTTAAAACATCAATCAGACGCATGCAAACCCGGGCTAATGAAGCACCTTCAACTGCTAATGGCACGTGCATCCACTTACACCTGGCCTAGTGTACGCAGTTTTCACCTGTCCATTGCTACAGCAATTGATCAAGGCAGACTTTCGTGGTCTGATTGTGATACCATCCGTGAGAGAGCACAAACATTTTTCACGCATCAGGACCTACGCACGCAATCACGCACGTCGGGTACACAGCCAAATCAAAGCACACAGCAGTCACCAACACAACGACCCAGTAGCCGCGAAAGGAAAGAAAAGTATTGCCGCGATTGGAATTACAAGGCAAAATGTGATTGCCAAACTACCAGCGCAAGCTATTCTAGCAACCACCGGTGTCGCGTGTGTGATACGACAGATCACCCCATGTTGCATTGCCCCAAGCGGAAATTCCCTATTCCGAGCACGCAGACCAGCCCGGATTCGACTAGGGAATGACAAACATTACAAGTCGCTCTCGCAGATTCCGTGCGAGCTGCTACCCTGTACAATTTTCAGGGAGCAAAACAAACTCTGACGACAGTGTTTAATCTTGAACGCTGGAATTATTATCTTAAAGACTATAATGACCTTATTGTTACTACTTTCTTGCAATATGGCTGGCCGATCAATCACTCAGCGGATCAGCTTCCACGCTCCACGCTTCAAAATCATCCCTCTGCTTGCCAGCATCCCACGCTACTTCGTGACTACATCGCTAAAGAACTCCAATACAAAGCTGTCATAGGACCCTTCCACTGCAATCCTTTTAGCACAGACTGTGTCATTTCACCCCTGCAAAGCGTCACAAAACGTGACTCGAGTATGCCGCGCGTGGTCCACGATCTCAGTTTTCCTTCCGGTCAGTCTGTTAACGATGGCATCGCCCGTGATGAATATTTAACCCAACCTTTCCAACTTCGTTTACCGGGCGTCGACAAATTGGTTGAATTCATTAACAGCAAAGGACCCGGCTGCCTCGTCTTCAAAAAAGATCTTAAACGCGCTTACAGGCAAATTCCCGTTGACCCGCACGATTACCATCTACTTGGAATGTGTATAGATGGACAGTTCTATTTCCATACCGTCATGCCGTTTGGTTTACGTTCGGCCACTCTAGCTTGCCAGCGGACAACCAAAGCGGTCACTTATATTCTTAACGAGGAAGGCATTTTAGTCGATGTCTACATTGACGATTTTTATGGGGCAGAAACTCCAGATCGCGCCGAGCAGTCTTTCGATCGCATGACACAATTATTCGAAGAACTCGGATTGCAATCATCACCTGACAAAGATACTCCGCCTGCACACGAAATGACCTGTTTAGGAGTTTGTGTAAACACCCTAACAATGACATTAACTGTTCCAGATTTTCGTCTGCATGAACTCCAAGATCTACTAAGTTCGTGGCTAAACAAGACCCACTTTTCTAAACGAGAATTACAGCAACTATTAGGAAAGTTAGCTTTCGTGACTGCGTGTGTTCGGCCCGGACGTGCTTTTAGTTGTCGCTTACTTAACGCGTTACGTTCGTGTTTTTCTCGCCCCCGACATCAGCAGTATCCTCTCAGCGACGCAATCCGCGGGGATCTTGTTTGGTGGCAACATTTCCTCGAACACTTCAATGGTGTTTCAGTCATTCCGACACGCGTGACTGTTTCCAATCCCGATCTATTTGCCTGCGATGCTTGTCTTGACGCCTGCGGTGCGGTTTGTTTTGGCGAATTTTTCCACGCCACCTTTCCGCCTTTTATCGCTAGTCAAAACCTGAACATTAATCAATTAGAGCTACTCACCATTCTCGTTTCCGTGAAGTTGTGGCAAGGTCGTTTACGTGGCTACACCGTCGAAATCTTGACAGACAACCAGGTCCGCGTCTACGCACTCAACAACCAGAGGTCCACAGACAGTTTTATGCAGTGTTGCCTCCGAGAACTTTGGTTGTTACTAGCTTTAAACAATATTCATTTAATCGCACGCCACATAGCTGGTAAAAACAATGTGTTAGCCGACGCTTTGAGCCGCTATCATTTAGCTGACACTTACGCGGCATATGTGGAACATGCGGTCACATCTCAAGATCTTCAGCAAGTTTCTCCAGATGAATCAATGTTCGCGTTCACCGTATATTAGCTACCTATACCTTGACATTTTATCTTAATGGATTTTAATTTCTCCTAGCGTTTACGAGTCTTATCCTTTTTTTTTCTTCTTTGATTCCTTTTTGTTTATTCCGTGATTTCATTCCGCAGATAACCACGAGGCCTTGCTGTCTTTGCAGCAGTATTTGGAATCTATTCAGACTTTCGCATTTCGCGATTCTACGAAACGCTCCATGAGAACTTATTTACATAGCTATTTGTTGTTCTGTCAGTATTTTAAGCTTTCACCATTTCCGGTAACAAAACCAATGTATTTACTTTATTTAGTTTTTTTGTCGCGGTCATTAGCATCATACAATTCAGTAGTTAATTATTTAGGCATCATCACGCACATTAACCGTTCGTTTGGCGCTAGTCTCGCTTTTCTTCAAGATTATGATATCTACCTAGCCAAACGGGCGGTACGTCGAATTTTAGGTGATTGTGTAACCCGCAAGGAACCGATAACTATCGAGATTCTTCTAACTTTACTCAGTAATTTTGATTTCAATAATCACTTGCATGTTTGTATGCGCGCTTTATTTTTAGTCGCCTTCTTTTCATTCTTGCGAATTTCCAATTTAGTTCCCTACAAGTTATCTGACATCGGAGATCCTAAGGCTTGTCATTTAACGCCCTCTAGCGTGACGTTCAACGCTCAAGGGGCTTTGTTATGTATAACACATACTAAGACTATACAGTTTCGCGAACGGCAGTTAGAAATTCCCTTGCCTCGTATTCCGGGCTCTCCTCTTTGCCCGGTTACTGCTCTCGAGCAATACTTAGCTAGTGTTAAAATACCACCTAATTCTCCTTTGTTTGTTTGTAAATCTAGGGACACTTACAAGCCTATCTTTGCCCATCAGTATAACCCCGGCGGTACCAATCAATGAAAATCAATCATTGATTGCCAATCAATACAATCAATAATAATCAATAATAATCCATTGATTGATATTGATTGGTTCAACCAATCAATAAAAATCGATACTCACTCACCCAGACTCCTTAATTGCTATTGATTATTATTGATTTTTATAGATAATCAATAACTTATCGTGCAATGTAAAAACCCGCGTTTCAAGGCATTTGAGATCAGATTTGGTGACTGTTACCTTGATTCCCCGGCGGCCTCAACGGAAGATGTCAAAGCAATTCGAGGTCGCAATAGCCATATTCTGTGTCGTAAAAGGATACCACCAGTGTCCTTTTCACGTGAACGAAGGAGAAATGTTTTCGTTAGTAAGAAGAGGGGAGAACGCGGAAACACGTTCAAAGTTCTGAATGATCGGGGGCAGCTTGGCCACCACTCTCTTACTTTATCTTCTCTTTTTAAGTAATAAAATCAAAGCCTTTTTATGTGAAGGACTTAGCATTTTTTCCAGATTGAAAAAGTAATGCTTATTTTACTACTTGTTAAGTTTTAATGTTGTGCTGTCAAACGATGCATGCAAGGTATGTTTGAGAAACGTTTAAGCTTATCTTTTACTAGACTGCATTGACTAACTAGGGTGCTTAAGAATTTAAATAAACTTACGACAAATAGCAAACGTCAACTTGTCGTTTGCAGAGAATTAGAAAGATTAGAGAGATTAAGTATTGCGTAATTTCTATCCGCGAACGGCAAGGATGGTCGAGGCAGCCGCCGTTTTCTACGCGACGAGACCCGCTTTCATATACTGTGCGACGGCAAAAGGCAGGTAACAAACTTACATTGCAGTATACGCGATGGTTTATCTCTCTCGTTCTCTGTAAAACGGCAAACGACAAGCTAATGGACCTAATGCTTCCCGTTTGCCGTATGCCGGAAACGCGATGCTTAATCTCTCTATTAAGCTTCGCGTATAACGCAAACAGGAAATGTAAGCTTGTCGTCTGCCGTTTGCCGTGTATAAAAGCAGGACTCGTCGCGTACAAATACCGCGGCTGCCGTGACTATTCCTGTCGTTCGTGGGTAAAAATTACACAATGCTTAATCTCTCTAATGAGGTTGTTATAAATCCATTAAAAACCATCGCGTGTACCGCAACGGGAAATGTAAACTTGCCGACTCTGCCACTTGCCGTTACAAAGTATGTGAAAGCAGGTCTTCTCGCGTTGAAAACGGCAGCTACTTTGACCATCTCTGCCGTTCTCGTGACGCTGCGTGACGTTCTCGTTCTCGTTCCGTTCTTTGTCTGTCCGCCTTGCGGACACTTCGCTATGACAGACACTTCACGGTGCTAAAAATGTAACTCCCTCTATAATACGAACACTAAATCGTGTCTGTCTGCGTGCCGGATCGATATACAATTAAATAGGTAATAAAATGTTGTTGTTCAGTTAATTTTGTTGTTGTATTAAAAATATATTTATTCCTTTTACGAAAGCGAACTTTTGTCACAAATCAGAACAATTACGCTTTATTAGGGCGTTTATTGGAATCGAAAACGGAGATTTTAGTTTTCAATGAAAATCAATATTAATCAATAGAAATCAATGATAATCAATGAAAATCGATACTCACTCAAATCCAAGGCATTGATTTTTATTGATTTCCAATACCAATCAATTAATTGGTATTGATTGTTATTGATTGTTATTGATTATATTGATTATTGCTTTTCATTGATTGGTACCGCCGGGGTATAACGCATTTATCAAAGCATCGCTATCGGCTGTTGGCGTCAATCCCGCGCACTATTCCTCGCACAGTTTTCGTAGAGGGGGTGCAACCTTTGCTTTTTGCCATGACGCGCCTACAGCATTTATTAAAGCTCAAGGAGATTGGAAGAGTGACGCTTATTTAGTTTATCTCACTCTTTCCACCGCCAATAAATTTAAAATTCTCAATTCTATCACACACAGACTCTCTCCCACCCATTAATTTGTTTTTTCTCTTCCATTTTTATTCCCCTTTGGGTTTGGGGTTGTCCGGTGCTAGAGTCGTACCGAAATAAACGATCATTTACCCCATCTCTGAGTCTGTTTGCTTATGATAGTAATTGATTGTTTTAATGTTTAGGTTAAAAGGTTTAATTAATATGTATGTATGGAATTTCCGTAATAGATATTCTATATCAGTTAGATCAGCATTTTAGCTAACGCCACATGTCAGTAGTTCATTCTTGTGACTCCTTGTTAGTGAAAGCACCCAACCCACCTCTCCCGGGTTGTCCGGTGCTAGAGTCGTACCGAAATAAACGATCATTTACCCCATCTCTGAGTCTGTTTGCTTATGATAGTAATTCCAACTCATGACTTGCACGCAACCTCTTTAGATACCAAGTATTCTTGGTTTGACAATCAATATTTACTCTATCTGTCGGTTTTTATGTAATATTCTCCGTGAAATATTTTTTATTCTAGGTTATAAGAAAGAAAAATTCACCAGACACAGGTCAGAAATGTTTTGACACGTGATTTGGCCGTAAACTGATACCCATGGAATGTTGTAGTTCGTTAAATTTTACAGTCTTTTAGCGGTCATTTTGAAAGTATTTTGTTCTTTCACTTATTAAGACATGAAGAAATGAAGTTTAAGTGGGCAAAAGCTCGCATTTTACAGCCGACAATTCGCATGACTGCGAGTTACTTCATCGTACACAATAGTGCGTGGCAGACGGCATGTTTACAATTCGATACAATGGTTACAGTATGCTTTGTATTTTTTCCGAATGTTACGAACAGCTTCAGCCACCACATATATCAAGTTGAATCGCAAATTTAACGTTTGTTGGAACTTGAAGGATTTTCAAAGTGTTTATGGACTTAAGCTAGCCTTCTGTCTTCATCATTGGAGAGTTGGAAAGCCAGTCAAGTGAAATATGACTGTGAGTGATCATGAATGTTGTCGCTTCGTTCTGAACTACGTGTACGTGTACCGCGGTTTTGTATACATCGATCACATTCGATGGTAAGTTCATTTTTTCTTGATTGTGTTGGCTTTGAAGGCCAAAAATGTTTGTTGAATAGCTTTAAATGAAAAACTTTAAAGCCATAGTGTGTTTAGACCAATTTTGTTTATATGCGGTTTACACTACTAACATGTAGTGTAGTCAATTTAAACGTGACGGACAATAAATTTATATGATTCTTGTCCATGTTGTCTGCATTCTTTGTGTATAATTATAATAACATGTTTCTACATTTGAAATAAATTATATAGTACGAACAGCACGTATGTACATTAATGCTAGCTTGTAGTTTCTTCGTTGTTTTATCGGAGAACTGTACTAGAATGTTCCGTACCGTGCGCTGCAAAGCGCTGCATAAGCGCTGCTTATCGACCACATTGCTCCCTGTGATCATTTTTTCTGCAGCTTTCTTGCAGTGCTCCTGCAGCTTTCAGTGTCGCTACTGCAGCGCTCCCGCAGTCACAAAAATGCACTGCTGCAGCGCTAGGAAAACAGCGTTCGTGCAACCTTTCTGCAGCGCTCATTGCAGCGCTAATAAGTCGCCAAAGCAGCGCTGCTTTAACGTCTCCTGTATCGTACGGGTAGACACCTTATGATGATGCCATGTAAATGGAATGCCAAAACAATTGTTGTTCAGTGTTGCATTGCAAAATATCTCATCTCTGTTCGTTTTCCGTGAGAAACAGCGCTTTTAAAGTTCCTGTTGACTTCGTGGGTCACAAATACGAAGGTGAATAAACTTTCTTACCTCCATACGTAGGCTTGTTTAGATTTCTCTGCATTATAAGAAACGTACTGCACGTAACTGTGTGAGAAAGTAACGATAATCGCAACAGAGGTTTTTTCGGAATGTATGCTGAATGTCATGCTTCGTGGGTCACAAATACGAAGGTGAATAAACTTTCTTACCTCCATACATAGGCTTGTTTAGATTTCTCTGCATTATAAGAAACATACCGCACGTAACTGTGTGAGAAAGTAACGATAATCGTAACAGAGGTTTTTTTCGGAATGTATGCTGAATGTCATGCTATTATATATGCTGTATATAGAGGAAATATAAAGGATTCTAATGAGTTTTTTTTTTACCGTATCTGCTTATTACTTAAATTTCTGCAATTTTATATCATCGTTTATCATTTTAGACCATCAGGGACCTAACAAACGCACCAAAATTCAAAGAGCTTATCGTGAGAGCTGCAATAGCTGCAACCCAAAATCAATACAGTTCCGAGCCATCGGAATTCTGCAATCCAATCAGGGAAAACAATATTGTAAAGAAATGTTTAAAGTAATACGTCAAATAATACCACAGTATAAAAACATAGAATCACCAAAATAGGACGGAACTAAGAAAAGTAAAACGACAGTTCTGTTTGGGCCGATTTGCGGCCCAGTAAAGTTATAATTCTGTGGTTATTGTTTTTCGCATGGGTGCCCTGTGTCGAGTCACGTGACCACGGCACATGGTTTTGCTCGGTGGAGCAACGCTTGAGCAAATTTAGCTCAGAAATCTCAGTTTATTCATTTGAACGGACCATATTCACACAGAATTGTTATTGTGACATTGATTTGTAAGTGTTTATGATTTCATTGAACTGGACTATTTCTTAAATGATGACATTTTTGTCTGTTTTGGTTTAGTTTTCGCCCGTGTAGAATTGTTACTTAGTTAAATAAAGTCTGTTGCATTACATGCACACGTTGAAAGTCTGCTTATTTGGCCCCAACAAGAACCTATCATTAAGACAACGTTTGGTACTATAACATGTGGTAAGCAGAATACCCCGGAATTGCACCAATCGTTGAGTGGATAAAGTCGGAATATTCCGTTTCTGCTCCAATTATTCCAAGGTGACATTTGTAAAAAACGAATTTCATCAGGCGCACTCATGAGTTGAGTGAATTTGTAAAGCCACTGTTAAGGTGAAGTTGGTATGAGATTTAATATATATTTGTTGTTTTTGTCAGAGGACTTCACATTAAAAGAGCATGTTTGCGTCTTTTTATATCGCAGTATAAAGTTTAGTTTTCTGTTCGTTTGCATAATACTGTGGAAAAATATCGTGTTACATGACGGCGACCCATTTATAGTTTGTGATTGACAATACTTAATTTTCGCGCCAGTGCGAATTTCACCCCTCTTTCTGCTTCATTTGGGTGATGATGCAGCCACCATCTTTGCCCTTTGAAGGAAAAATCAGATTGCACTAAAAAAGGGCAATGCGTTGTGTCAGTGTTGATACATCTTTAGACTCCTATATTTTAGAAGCCAAAATGAACATGAAGGGTGGCAAATCTATGACATCGGTACATATAAAAATGCAGATAGCTCTGATAGAATGATGGCCACGATGTACCAGGGTCAGATACTTTTACAGCTTTATAAGCTGCCTGCAAAAGGATGACACTACCGTACAGGATGAATTAAACGTTTCTCCATTTGAAACGACACAAGTTCAGTCTTTTCAAGGTGACTCGGGTAAGTCAGAACATATTCTTAAGAATCCAGTTGTGTGACATGTATTTTAAGCTCATATATGCGCTTGCTTTTAAATAGCTAGCAAAGATGCCTTCGAATTCTTCATTTGAAGTCCAAAGGTGCTGCGCGTATAATCGCATGTCAAAAAGACATGAGCTGTTCGACCTTTGTTGACCCGGTGTTAATTAAATAACAACTTGGGCGGAAATTGTTAGATGTGTACAAAAGATAAGTAAATAGCTGTCAGTAAGAAGGCATTTTATTGGCTTAAAAGCGGGATGTTCTGTATATAAAGAGCGGAATATTCCCTATGAAAATAACAGTATCTTTGTTTGAGTATTAAAAAAACAACAACAAGAGTTTGCATGCAAATCAAATACTCTTCAACTTTGTACAAATGACCATTGTGCAACAAACCAGATGAAATATTAAAAAATTGAGTAAAAGCAACACGACTATGAAATTCAGTTTAAAAAGAAAATTGTAAATAGGCGTACTCGGAACTGTGCAAAATAAAAATATCTACGTGTACATTACGCGAGATCGGGAGAAGTTGTCATTTTTTAAGAACTCGACAACCATTACAAAACTTGGTGCCAAAAATATTTGCTCGTTGATGTTTTGATAATAAAAATAGAAACGTGTTAATTGAAATCCATTAAAAGATGTCTTGTGATTGGTTGAAATGCGGAATGTTCCGACTGTGATCGATATCATATTTCTATGTTATCTGCTGATTGGTTGAAATGCGGAATCATCCCGCTAAAGAAACCACAATTAAAACAGACAGTCCTGATTGGATAACAGGCGGAACATCCCGAGGAACATGATAGGATTTGAAAAGTACAGATTTAAATGGAGAAGTACAAATTTAAATGGAGATATGTCGGGAGAATTACATGTAGCAGCCCCAAGCTAAGGGGCTGAGCAGTACTTTAATTCCTGCATGGTGCTGTTTTAAACCTGTATAATGGTGGTTCTAATAACATTAATATTTTTGAGTTTCCATAAAAATCCTAAAGCGGGCATTCAAATAAAAGCTACTACAGTGTATATATACGTAAGCAGTACTTTTCTGTGGTGCTTGCATGTACATGTACTGTACATTAGTTTCTTTTAATTTATTATCATGACATGCTGAAGAACATGGTTTAAATAAGTTATTGAGTGCATTGTACATTGTAGTATATTGGGTGCACAATTTGAATAGAAGTACATGACTGTATACATGTACTTACCTTCTCTTGAGTACCACTAGTCCCCCTATCTCTCCAATGTACAGACTGTGGTCTAGATGATGGTTTATTTTTTGCACTAGTAGCCCTCATCTTAGGAGATCCCTTGGGGGAAACACGAGGACTAACAGGTGGTATCATGACTTCTCCTTCTGACCGTTGCTGGCCTTTTGCTTTTGATGGTAAAACATCCCAATTAAAGTGACCTTGTGTGGTACCCTTTGATCTTGTTGCAGGAAGAGTGCTGCTGCGCACAACATTCTCACTACTGTTTCTTTTAGGGGGTGGGGGTGCTGGCCTCCTTGGTGTGATGGGAGAATCTTCAGATGCACTGGATTCAACGTTATCGTCATCTGCTGCTCCTTGCAGAAAAGGAACCAATGGAGATGGCAATGAAGTGCAGTTACCAGATAAGAGATCGTCAACATCAACTACATTTGGTTTGTTTGCTTTGTTTTCTTCACCCATTCGCTTATGAATCCCTGATGTTTTTCTTGGCCAAGTTCCAACAGAATCATGAAAATAACCCGACGACGTACCTTGTCCTATAAAACTGGACTGCCCAGACACTCCATTATAAAAGGCAGTTGTTGGTCTTGAGTTTGATGTGTAGCTGCTCCTAACAGATGAACTTCCATGTGGCAATGATGGCATAGAAGTTGAAGGACTAATGCTACATATAGTTTGGCAACTTTGAGGTGCAGAAATATGTTTTCCTTCCTCGCTGCCTAAATAGGTTACAAAATAGTTTTCTCCTGGTTTGGGCTTGGGTGCTAGCTTTGGCTTTAGCAGAGGTTCACTCCTTTCTGCTGTTTTAGTTTCCTTAGCCAGAGCAGACATATTGGATGGCATCAGTATAGGTGTTGAATCCTGTGTAAATGATGAGTCTAAAAGAGATCTCTCATTACTGTCTGGAATTGTGAAAGAGTCAGAAAAATCATTACCCCGTTGACTGAAATTACCTTGACTTGAATATTTTGATGCTCCACTTGTATTACCAGAATTAGGCATAAAATAAGGTGAAAAACTCTCACCAGATGCAAATCTTTGAGTTCTAGAATACAACTGATTTTTAAATGAACCACTGTTATTGTATACAGGTTCCAGATATGCTGTAGGGCATGACCCACATATACCATTAGCTAATTGACCCTCTATCCAGTTGTCATCATCCACTTGAAGGACAGTAACAATGTCTCCCTCATTCAACTCCAAATCTCCTGAATACAGTGCTGCAAAGTGAAACAGTGCTCTTCCCTTCATTCCTTTTTTCCATTGAATTTTTGACTTTTCAACATTGTCACAGCCCTCATGTTTAGCAGCTGAATCCATAAAAGAAAAATCCCCATTTAAAAATGCACCTTTATCAAGAGGTAATTCAACTTGGACTTCAACAAAGCTAGATGGAAAAAGTCCCACACTGCCATCAATTTCTCCTTCCATCCATTGTGAGTTCAATCGTTTGCGAAGAAAAATGCAGTCACCTTCGCGGAATGTGAGCTCCCCTACACTTTCCCCAACAAAGGGATATATTGCACGCGCACATGGTCTTTCCGATGACTTGACATAACTCTTTGGAAAGAGCCCAGTCTTGCCGTTGAACGATCCTTCAAGCCAGTCATCATCAACATCGTTAGTTACTTCAAGCAGAGCTCCAGAAGGAAATGTAAGTTCAGTTTCATTTCTAGCATCAAAAGAAAAAGTGGCCTCAACAAAGGATTTTCCATTGCTGTATGTCCCGGTTTGCACCTCTGAAGAGTAATCCTGTCTATGAAATTCATCAGATACTAAACCTTTTTGCAATCCTTTACCAGTTAAATGTGGTACTGTGGAAACATTGTTATGTAGTTGGGGCTCATTTTTTAACCTTTCAGCATAGCTAACAGGAAAGAATCCTGTTTTGCCCTGATACTCAGCTTCTAACCAATGACCGTCAATATATTGGGTTATCTTTATAATGCCTCCCTCAGGCACGGATAACTCATCAGGATTGCTGGATTGGAAACTGTATAAAGCCCTTGCAAGACTGCCTTCCATGGGTAAGGACACATAGTCTGAAAAAAAAATTACGGAAATAAAGCTTATAAAAACCTTGTACATGTACATTATGGAGTCTTCGACCTTTCATACAGTTTGCTTAATAAATGCTGCCATTGTAATGCACCTACATTGTGTACATGCACATGGTACATTGTACACTCTATCAATATTAAGCCTGAAGGGGGAGGGGACAGGCACAGAATAGGGATACTAATTAAATCAGTGTTGCCTTAATCACTTGATCATCCATGAACAGATTGAAGCAAAGCAAACACCACAACTGCAATCAGTGATTAGAATTTCTTTAATACCTAAACAACAATCAATTGAAAAACTGATATATTGTACATATTGTTGGTATTATAATCAAACATGTTTTCCTCCAAAATTAATGTCACCAGTCTTTCTCAAACATGGATGACGGATTTAGAGGTTATTCAGCAACAAGTTGCATAACATGGCTGGGTAATTTTATGAGTCAGTTGTTATTTTTTGGAGCCTTTGGGTGAGAAAAAATTAAAACTGATGAGTAAAAATGACCAGCTGTATAACACAACTTGTCGCTGAAAAAAGTATTTATTACATGAATATGACAGTCACCTTCTCCAAAATCTGTATTTTGTTAGTGTTTTTCCTAGTGCACATTCAGAAGAGTGTAATAATGTGTCTTATAATTCAACACATTGATACACTGCCCAAATAAGTTCAAATAGTTATTGATATAAGCTATGTCCTCATGGCGTATATCCCACGATGGAGGTAAATTTCGCATTTTGACACGAAAATACAAAAATGATGGACCGGCCTCGATATTTTTTCTTTAAACTGTACTTTGTTATCAATGTGATGAATTGTAAAACTGTTATAGCACTCAAGCTTGCATGATAGAGTGATTTTCGTAAGACCGTGTAACAGTATCTAGCAATTAATCAAAATTAGCCAAAATTAGTTAAAACTAAACAAAAGAAAACAATGGAATTAGTGTCTAATAGTGTCTGCTAGTGCCTACTAACTTAGTAACTGTTTCACGGTCTTACGAAAATCACTCTATCATCTAATTTTAGCCGACTTGGCCTACGTCCTCGTCGGCTAAAAATTAGGCAATATCATGCACGCTTTTGCGCTATAATAGTTAAATATTTGCAATTGTTTTGGTGCGCATTCGCACTCTACAAATGCTATGTCAAATAATAAGATCAAATATTCCCATCCTGGGGTAGGCATGTAATGTCAAAATCCTCTCCATAGGAATTGCTATGTCAATCAAACCCTCACCCTTAACCCGTCCCGTCCCCCCATTAGGCTTAACATTGATGCACTGTAGGTGCATAATTATAATATTGCAATAGCAGATTAATTTTTACTCAGATGGTGAAATAGTTAGTACACTGTATACTAATAGAGGTTAGTAGATCTTACTTCCATTGTTTTATTTTGTGTCTATTTGACTATTATACACTAACTTAACCAGAAACTGTTTCATGGCCTGAGAAAAATCAGTGTGGTATTCTGCAAAATTCCCATACTGTATGCAAACAGTGCTTTCTGACTATGTTACATTGTAACCTTAAGAATTGCTTGAATATTTTTTTTATTTTCCTTTGAACAATATTCTAACTTACATTTTTGAAAATGAGATTTTTTGTTTAAAATTAATAAATTTCCCATAGTACTTAAGCTTACGAAGATACACATCCCTTTCATAAACAACCGACTAGGCAAATATTGTTCAATGCCGAGACCAGTATTGATTGACAAACAATCGATCCAATTTAACGATTATAATATACTTGTACATTGCAATTGAGCTTTTGTCTTCATACTTCCAAATTTACCCAACCCATTTCGTTCAGACAGAACTCTGTAAAATTGCTTTATCGATAATCGTTTTGGAAGCTACAATGCAAATTTAATTTCCCATACATGTAGATTTCCCAGGTGAGGAGCAACATACAGACGTTTCACAGACTTGTTTACAAGAAAATTGTGAAATTACTCAATAAATATTGTCCGTCGTGTTTAACGCTACAAGTATCCATTAAAATAGACGCCGCAATTTAAACATAGATGAATGGGATATCTGCTTTCGTTATTTATATATTGCACAGATTGCCAAGTCATGACAGCGGACAATCAATGCAACTTCACAACTATTAAATTTGCACTGTATATAGAACATACAGATGTACATGTATGCAAACTAATTAACTCGGTTTTCTTTAAACCTGAACGTTATTTAAACTTGAATTGAATGATGGAGTAAATCGTGATTTTAGTGATACAGTAAGCGAAAATTCAGAAACCCTCAATTCCCCAAATTGAACCACTACCAAAACAGGAAACTTGGAAATTTCTCACCTTCTCTCAATGATTCGCTAACTGATGAAACATCCCGGTCATTTCTTTAGCTAAAGGTTGGAAAAATTAATAATCAACGATTCTGTCTTCCAAAAACGTGCCGAAAATCGATATTTAAGGGCAAAAACACTCGTTACAACCCGTTTCACATACCACAACAATGATCCGGTATCGACTCCGGGTCTCTCCGGTGTCAGTGAGTCGCACGTATCCTTCCCAGACCCTTCAATCCGTTACAGCAAGAGGCCTGGGTGGACCACAGGACACCCAAGGTTTGCATCGAGCCAGAAAAGCTTTTAGGTAAAGTCTACCTTCTATAGCTCTGAAGGAGGTCGGACACTTATTGAGAATTATATAACGTAATGTCGACACTTAGAATTTTATTTTCAATAAATTTTTAAGTGTAAAAAAGAAAATCTAAAATCCCCACTCAGGATTGAACCTGTGACCTCAGCTTGGCTTAGACTTACATAGCCTACCGTACCACAGTACCACCTAGCTTCTCTGGCTGCTTAGTCCTAAATTTAACTATATAAACTGCTACCCCTAACCTCAACTGAAAGCTAACCAGTTACTCCGTTATATAAGTCTCAATAAGGTGTCCGACCTCCTTCTGAGCTATGGAATCTAGACTTCACCAAGCTTTTAGGGGGCCGCCTCAAAGGGTATTGCGCCACTTTTTAATGGCAATATCTCGTTCACGTTTCAAGCAATCCAAAACCTCTATGCTTAAAACATAAACTTATGTTATGGGGTGTTTTGTAAATGTTTGGGTGATTTTTGGGTATGTTTGGGAGGAAATAGTTTTTCTCAAAGGATTGGTAAAATTTAGAGAAATGAGAAATGTTGAAGATTTAGTGAAGTTTTAAAATTAGAATTTGTAGTTAATAATTAATAGACGGATACCAAGTTAGTCCACTAGCAACCTGGAGTGCTCTTGCGACAATAACAATAACAATATTTTTTATTCAACTCACACGATCTTTACAGAAAAGGAAAAAGAAAATAATTTAAAATAAAACTAGATTATAGATATAGAAAAGAAAAACCAAAGATTTTTATTCTTGGGCCATCGAAGTTTGATGAGAAATAGAACACAAACCGCGGTGATAAACATATTGAACTTATTCATTTTTGATAAAAACTTGACGTTTCGTATGCTACTACATACATTTTCAAAAGTGACCGTTAGTGTTAAAAAACGATACTAATATAGCAGTAAAATGGGACTGGGACCGAGATTAAGTACAAAACTTAACAGTTGATCTATAAAAAGAAACAGCTAATTAATAAAGCATCAGCTTCTCGCTACTGACGTTTGCATTAAGAGCTGGCTTTAGTTCTTGTATAAACAATGTTTCTTTGATTTTACAGTGGAAATCAGTTTTACCCGACGCTAAGATATCAAAATAATCCCACTTGATGTTGTGTCCAGTGGTGTCAACATGGTCAGCAATGGCTGATGTGCGGTCATCCTTAGCGAGGGCCTTAAAATGCTCAGTTTTTCTATCATGAAGCCGTCGTTTAGTTTTACCAATGTAAAATTCTTCACAATCCCAACAACTGGCTTTGTAAATAACTTTAGACTGTTGAGAACGATTTAAGCGGTCCTTGTACGGGAAGAAAGATTTGATGCGGCGAGTGTTTTGAAAAATAATTTTAAGGTTGACACAAGAGTAAAAATTGTATACACAAGATTTAAGACGTTTAGAGATTTGGTTGCTATGTAAACCTAAATAAGGTAGCAGGATAATAATATCTTTCTTAGCAACAGTGGAGACATGGTTGTTTGACTTGTTAATGTTTCTTTGTTTTTTGATATCTTAGCGTCGGGTAAAACTGATTTCCACTGTAAAATCAAAGAAACATTGTTTATACAAGAACTAAAACCAAAGAATGCGTGGATATCGACTGTCTGTTGGTGTTCCAAAAATCATTTTCTTACTCCTATCCCTTCTTAAAACCTCATCAAATTTCATTCAAACTTAGGTTAAGTCCCGCCTTAAGGGCTCGGTCCTTTAATAGCGTATCATTTTTGCTATTGTGATCGTAAGATGGAGTTTGTTTTTAAAAACTATAATGAGGAAAAACAGCGAAGAAAAAATATACAACTAGAGAACGAGGTTTCCCGGTATTTTTCCTTTTTAAAAATCCTTAGCTATATTGCGCTTTATAATTAAACACATTGATACACTGCCCAAACATGGTCATAAAGTTATCGATATACGCTATATATGACGTATATTCAACGATGGATGTAAATTTCGCATTTTAACAAGAGAATGCAAAAATGACGGACCGGCCTCAATATTTTTTTCTTCAAACTGTGCTTTGTTATCAATGAGTTGAATTATAAAACTATTATAGCGCTCAGCGCGATATCGCCTAATTTTAGCCTACTCGGCCTACGGCCTCGTCGGCTAAGAATTAGGCGATATCACGCGCACTTCCTCGCTATAATAGTTAATTGTAGGTACAGTAAAATACAAATGTAATTTGTAATAAAAAACGATTTACCTGTGTCCGTGTGTTTCATTAGTCGTTTTTGGAGGGGATTTGCATCAGAGCGAAGACGGTTTGTTAGTACGGTTTAAAAATGTAATCCTAAAACACGAGTCTAGCCAGTCACGTTAACGTAACTTCTTAACCATTAATTCTCCCCGGGAGCGAGTATAAACGTAACGTATTAACCATTATTTAATTCTCTAAATCTCCGGGGAGAATTTTAATGGTTACTGTTAAAATACCTTACGTTAACGTTAACTGGATAGACTCGTGTTTTACGATTACATTTTAAAATCCTACGGATAAACTGTCTTCACTCTGATGCAAATCCCTTCCAAAAACGACTAAAGAAAGACAGGGACACACAGGTAAATCGTTTTCTTTATTATTACAATTACATTTGTATTTTACTGTACCTATAAAGCACATTATAATTCAACACATTGACATGCCCAAACATGGTCAAAATGTTATCGATATACGCTAAATTTCGCATTTTGACAAGAGAATGCAAAAATGACGGACCGGCCTCGATATTTTTTCTTCAAACTGTGCTTTGTTATCAATGTGTTGAATTATAAAACTATTATTGCGCTCAAGCTTACGTTATATCGCCTAATTTTAGCCGACTCGGCCTACGGCTCGTCGACTAAGAATTAGGCGATATCACGCGCGCTTTCGCGCTATAATAGTTAAATATATACATGTAGCTATAAAGCGCTCGGGTTCCCTGTGATTACAGTACCTAATAAACATCCAGCTAAACAAAAAAGACAAGGTGATGATGACGTATTTATGAAACTAGGCTCGTCTGGTATGTTATGTTTGATGCTAAACTTTTCATGTACGTACAAAAAAGAAATAAAAGCGACCTATTCATAGAGTTCTAACGTATTGTTTTCCCTATAAATAGGGTGTCAATATTTCGAAATATAAACGTAAGTACTAAATGATCACGGGTGTTCAAAGAAAAAGTTTGCCACAGATAGAATCGGACTGCGTGTTGAGGCATAGTTTCTTCTCAAGGATCCAGAACATTTCATAAATCAGGCAGCCAAACTTCAAAAGATGAAAAAATGACATGTGATGTCACCGATGGTTCCTTTTATGATTATGATCATTATTGGTTATTAGTACTCTTTAGATGTTTACCGATGGCCGAGAAACGATGCCCGTTGAAACGTTGGAGTATGCACAGTGCGACGCGCCTTACTGTGTTTTTTTTTTTTCAAACTTTTCTACAAGTTATCCAATCAGAAAGCGCGAATTCAATAGACCATTAGTTGTCTTCTTAGTGTCATGGCCTTTGAGTGGAAGCGAGGCTGAAGTTGACCTTGTTATGATACGGACCTTGGAGCTTTTCAGATGTAAATTTACCTAGTTAGCATGAGAAAAGCATTATTAACATATGAAAGGCAGAAAGGTTTGTTTCAAAGCAAGGTCACCTCCAGCCTCGCTTCCACTCAAAGACAAGGTCACCAAGCACACAACTGTAAAATGGACTATTGACGAGCACGCCTCCTCGCAAAGTTGAGCACGTTCAAATGTAATACTGTCGCTTCGTGTTTATCACAGGAGTTTTAAGTTAGTTACAAGATACGAATATTTTATTCACTTTATTGCTTCACACGTATCCGAAGTAAGAAAATGATTATAAAAATTAGTTGGTGATATTGCGGAAACTTGTAAGCTAGAAAAGTTTGTTGAGCTGGTGCTCACGGTAAGGCGCGTCGCACAGAAAAGTGTCGGCAAGTATAGCTGACATACTCTGCATCGGCACTGATTTGTTGATTGATGACATTGATTATAGGTGGTTTAGGTTCTCGCACCTAAAATCGTCATCATCATTTTTCGGCTTCTGAAAACTGGCTGTAGTGTTACCTAGCCTCGATTTTCACACTCTGCTCAGATCAAGTTGTTTTCTTACTACATCGGCTGACTTTTGATCTTTGAATGGCAATACCACTCGGCGAATCTAGAGACGTTCTTGTCTTCAGGAGTAGGTTTTGGATCTAGTGATATCACCGTGGTAACAAAGCAGGCAATGGTGGAGTTGATGAGGTTGTCAGGATACTTGAGATTCATTTAAGTAACGCTCCACGTAAGAACTACAGTCAACTTCATTGTTCTGCGGCATTGGCTCTTTCTCACATAGAATATCTTTGATTTCAAGAATAGGGGAGGAGCTGATGGTTTGTAATTATATTTGTAAAGGACTCCCTAGGGAATAATGATAAAGGTCGATAAACGGAAAGCACGATAATATCGATTCAGCATGGTCTTGACTGGCGATTTCTTATATCTGTTGTCGACATGACTTTGGTGGTGTAAAAGAAGGACCGTGTTTATAGGTTTACGGTAAACACTTGTTTCAAGCTTGCTGCCTTTCTTGGATAATTCCATACCGACGAATGGCAGCTTATTGTCGGATGCTAACTCCATAGTGAATCGTATGGATGTTAATAATCTAAATTTAATTTCATTAGAATAAATATTTGATGTGGAAATTCTACATTAGATAGTTCGGTTCTACAAACATAATAGGAACTTAGGAATTTCGTAAACAACTGTTCATGGCGGGGCCAAATCACCCCAATTTTGGTTATTTTAGCATAACTTCAAATGTATTGAGCATTTCGTTAAAAAACAGGGAAAGTGAACAGAGGACATGAGCCAAATTATTTTGACATCAAAATTGACAGGATATATCAAATTGTGACGTCACAGTTGATGTCGATATCACAAATATTGGATGCAATGACATTTAAAATTTTGAAGAATGCTTTGCTCAGAAAACAGTGTCCTCATCCCCTAGGTAAAAATATCATAATTTATGTTGCAGATGGATTGTCCTGGAACTGAAAAAATCAGAAATCATCCTAGTTTTGTGACGTACTGGTTTGGACTGATAAAATAAAAAATCTAAGACCATACGTTTTACTTAGCTTTACTTGAAAAAAGAAAATGAAGGAAAAAACCATAGGAGTTTATTTTCTAGGAAATGTATTTTTTTTGTTGGGGGGGGGGGGGGGGGGGGTGGAGGGTGGGGAACTGAAATTTTCTTAATCGTTAAGACTGACTCGGGAAATATTTGTCATAGCGAGTTATGGTTTTCGGGAAAAAAGTCCCCTGGTCAAACTCTTTCAAATGATGTATTTAGTGGTATAAAATTAGAAACTTTGTTCCACGTGTTTTGTGACACCATCAATTATAACGTCAGAATTTGACATTTTGACATTATTTTACCATTGAAATGATTTGGACAACAACCCAAGTGAATGTGCGAAGTTTGGAGAGGAAGTCTCAAAAAAGCAAAATTAGCCTTTATGATCCTTTTTAGCGGAGCTCTCGCGGAACCCGCTCGTGGATATCCATACTAATAGAACCATGCCCGTTATTTTTCATGGTCATGGCGAGCGGGATGTTTCGCGGGCGTGTATCACCTGGCGCAGGGTTAGCACGCGGGCGCGTACAACGTCGCACAGGGTCAGCTAGCGGGCGCGTACGACGTCGCCCAACATGCGCGTACGACGTAGCGCAACATCCGGGATTTTAGGAATTTTGAAACCAAAACGAGGCTTTATTTTTCGCGCGCTTCCCGCGGCCACACGTCCGATGTAGCGTCAGCTACAGTAGACACTTTTGTTGTGTTTAGCGGAGAAAACGAAATGGTTGTTTTCCTGCATGTTTTCGCGGTTTGCTACTCAAGACAGGTTTGACATTTCTCAAACAGTGGTCAAGACCGCTTTTGTGGCTGCGTAACTCTGCATGTCAGGCGTTTTTGGACGAATATAGAGCTAAGTGCTTATTTTTAATACAAACGTGAGCAAAGCTGATACTACGTAGAACAATTAACGTGACAACGACATGATAGAGGCCAAACTGAAAGCCAAAATGCAACCGTGGACAGCTGTTTCGACCTGGTTGGGTCTCGTCAACACGGTGTAGCAGCAAAAAGATAGAAAAACTAGCGCGAACGCCAATTCCCTACCAAAGATCTTCTATAGATCCTACGTACTCCAGCAGCATTTTCGTTCGCGGTCCTTTGCTCCTTGTTTTTTTCTTATTTTAAACCTGAATTCGTCTTAGGACAATTCAAGCTAGTAGATCGTCGAAGCATTTGTTTGGAGCTAAGCTTTCTGTTCTATATTGTGCATTTTTGGCGTCCATTTAAAAAGGTTTAAATTTTGAATAATTGGGTTATATGATGGTTGGAAGAATTCAGAGAACTCCGCTGTTAGGCTAAGCCTATATATAATTATATATATATATATATAGATAGATAGATAGATAGATAAGTGTACGAAGATGTGACAAAGAAGCAAACTTCTAACTGTTCCGGCTGTTTAATTCAGTCGACGTTTCGACAGTCGACGCATATTTTAAATTATGCACTTCCGGTTCATGTCTTCGCCATTTACACTTCCTGTTTAGTGACTTCCGGCTACTGTCACTTCCGGTAAAAGAGCGTTACTTACGTGTCACGACAGCATCCCCTACAACCCTACATACATTACTATGTTCACGTTTGGTATATATAAGACTTAGAAGAATCATTCCCTTCATTGTGGTACAGCCTTCATTTCCAAAACATTCAATAGTAAACAACGTGGTTTGCGGGAACGATGACTGAATGAAAAGAAGTAACTTATCTCCAGGTCGGACATCTTCTTATCATGTTTAAAATATAATATATCATAAAATTTTCTTACGCATGCGCATGAGTAAAGGCTGCTTGGAGCCTCTTGTTCGTTTAAAAATCAGAATCTTTAGAATGGTGGTGTAAGTTTTAGCCCGCAAACCACCCTGATTTGTCTAGTTAAGTTAGAATTTTATGGCTTAGATTTCTTTGCCAACAAAATTCAGTTGAATCTTTAATGTAAACATTGCGTGCATAGTTTACCGGGCCCGAAAAGTTATCGGGACTTTCGAGAAACGGGCCCCAGTTTGGTTTAACACAGTCAATTTTATATGTTCTCCAGGTATTGTGAAAAAAAAAATCTAAACCTAGTAAGAAAATATTCTTGGCCGAGTCTCTCTGCTACGGCTCGATCTCGAAGAAGCCGTTTGAGGAAACCTACGTGGTTACTGGAAATCCGACCCACTTTAGTTTCATGTCGCGATGGAAACAACTGAGTATAATGAAAACGTAGGCTGTCTTAATCATTTTAAGCATTACATAAAACTGAATTAATTTATTATTATTATTTTTTGTAAACAATATTCTATTTTTTTTTTATTCCGAGATATAATGCCCAATAACGGCCATATCCGTCTAGACGAATAATCCGACAAACAAATTATCCGTTCTAGCGTAAATTCGAAACGGATAAATTGAACTAAAATTTAAGTACAACTGCTCAGACGCCAAGAATATGTTTTATCTTTACCCAAAGTTAACACTACTAAATACGGACTGAAATCATGGAGATATTTTGCAGCTAAGAAATGGAATGAACTATCAAATGACATTAGAACAAAAGTGCGCACAAATGAATTTGTAAACAGAATTAAATCGTTAAATTTCGGAGATAAGTAAATTTGTAATATTAGTTTTAATTAGCATTTTAACTGCGGCGGTAATATTGTAATAATAGTTTTAATTAGTATTTAATCAGTGGTTTTATCTGATGTATTGTTTTATTAGTGTTGTTTAATTGTTAGGTTTTAACTAGTTATTAGGTGGAATACCTGTAAACTAGCTTTTAAGCTAAGAGTATATCCACATTAAATAAAGTATGTATGTATGTATGAACTCGTTTAGAAGAGCAAAAGCAAACCAAATTAATCACAAATGCATGTAGCCAGTACAAAGCGCGGCAAAATGCGCGCGAGTAACTCACGATTGATTTTAGTTTTACTTCTGATTTAATAGTTGAGAAAGTGGAGCACGATCATTTTAGCCAATCACAAAGCGTAGCAATATGCATAGCAATTGTAAAATTGATGAACATTACATCTGTTCATCGTGACATGATGATGAACATTACATCTTTCTCCGATTTTCTTTACCGAACTTAGCATTTACCATCTTTCTTTATTTATCACCACACAATTGTAAAATTGTTTTCGACACTCAACTAAAAATAACTCTATATATAATTCAGATCAGACGGATAAACTCAGCTTTGAAGCTGAAGTGCGGTTAACTTACTTTTAAAAATAGCCTCTCAGCTTCTCTCAAACTAACTCAAGCATGTTGAGGTATGGTCCCTTGGTGTAGACCCCCCGCGAAAAATTCTTTTTCCCTTTGGAAATAATGTTATTTAGCCCAAACAATCACAAAAAGTATACATCAAACTGTTTTTAGGGTCCTTAAATCCCTTAACGTTTGATTATTATGGTCACGTGTCTGATGTCGTCATAATTTGGACAAGAAGGAAACTTCAAATGGGGTAAGGATAGTTAACTTTGGCTAAGAGAAAATCATATGCATTTTTTTTTCCTTTGTGCATAAAGACTATCCGTGTCCGGAATCGACAATTTTTTTTTACTTTATTAACAAGATATTAAGAGACAAGATATGTCACGTGACCTGCTTTACGAAATAACCCTTTAACTGTAAACCATAGTCAACCATTCCGGCCAGATTCATATAAGGGAGAACCATACAAATACATTAACGGTTCAATTTACATCCTGCATCATATGTCATTTCGACACCCCATTTTTAATTTTCTTTTTGTGTAATAAAACAATGATAACAGGTCACGTGATACAAATATTCGACATTTAATGTAAACAGTGGTTAAAGGCTATCAAGTTTTATTCTGCTACTAAGTTTGATCCTGTTTAGGTAAATCACCTCAAAGTTACGATCGTTTTAATTTCAGATTTTATGCAAATTAGGCACTGAACCATGCCTTAACATCTTTGAGAAAGAAAATATTTCCTTTTCTCTTGGTCTGTGGTAAAAATCGATCGACGTCGCATTCGATTAAGTCGTACCGTCTAAATAAGCTCTATCTAGAGGGAGTCGATTTGGAAGCCGGTCGACTTCTGAGCAATTTCGATAAAATAACACCTGAAAAATGACACGGGATTTACATCAAACCGGACTGTGCAAGAATAAATCGTTTTGTGATCTTGGTTTGTGGTAAAAGAAAGTCGCCGCGTGCGATAAAATGACACCTATAGTTTATGTATAATCATAAGAACATTGTAATTCGTGCCTTATGTTTATTGTGTAACTAAATCAATCTGATTTTCTCTCGGTTTGTTGTAAAAATCGTCGCATGAGATAAAGTCGCTCCGTCTAAATCAGCCCCAGGGAGTCTTTCCATTTGGAAGTAGCCTTTGAGCAACTGAATTAGAACACCGCTTAGGTTTGATTTACACGAAACGATTCGTGTCGTAGCCAGAATAAGTTTATGCAAGGAATAAAACATTTTCTCTTGGTTTGTGGAAAAAAATAAAAAGTCGTACCGTCCATTTCAGCTCTAGGGATTTTAAATACGAAGGATATTTAATAAAGCTATCATCTATCCTTTTGCTTTCCAAATGTTACTTAGGAAACTGTTCTGTGAGTTAGAAGAATTTTGAGAAAAGCTTGCATTATAAGTAGGCACTGAATTTCAAATTTCAGTCAAACACAGTGATGCGCGCATTAGTGAACAATGGGCTCTTCTCATCTTCGAATAATTACTACGGCAAGCGATCGATGACTCAGATATTTTGTTAGAACAGCCAGACATGAGAGGCCATATTGGCACATTGGCAATTTGGATTATTGTAATGTATCTTGTGTTACAATGTGGGATTTTCGTTTACAAACTTGAAAATGGATCTACAGGTAAGTGTGTTCATGTACAAAAGTGTAAGAAGTCATTCCTTTTGGACGTTCAATAATCCGATTTAAGGCAACTGTCAATATCTTTCCGCGATTTAATTTAAACTAATTCAGTTAACGCCGCGGTCTGAATCAGGTCTAAACGTGTTTTAGCCATCCTGATTTTTTTTAACTGTCCTTTTTTAGTATAGTGACTACAATTAGGTCTCGCTGCCTTTTCCATCAAAAGTTGTTAAACCGATATTTCGAATGCGTATGAAACGTAGATTTCAAAACTCGATTCTTATAAACACAGTCTTTTAATTCCTATATGTTAAGTAAACAAATCGTAAAACCGTGATAGTTTTCTGTCCACTGAGCAGTCAGTGATAATAACAGTGATAAACCGTTTTACTATTCCCGTTTCACAACCGAAAGAAGTAGACAGCTAGGGAAACACAAAGAGCCCCTTGTAATTTATATGTTAACCATGCCAGTGATGAATTACAGTGATAAATTGTTTTTCAATCCCGTCAAAACAACAAAAGATATTATAGTAGTATCGTTATATAACGATAAAACAAACATCAGGGTATCCAGCTATACTTTGATATAATCGAGTTGGACTTCGCGTTTAACTTTTACAAGTCAACTTTTAGTAGATACGAGTTGTCTTCCCGGAAGTCAGTCAAAAGTTACAATCATGTGATAACTCGTTTTTTATTCCCGTTGAAACAACAAAAGAAGTAGGCTAGGATAATCGAACGTAGTTTCTAAGTTTGGCGATATTCCCTATGTGGTAATGAGAAGACTTGCAAATTGATTTGATGTGTTCTTCAAGGTTAAAAGCACTGACAAAAAGTAACACCAAGATTTTGACGAGCTGAGGCTGTTGGTATGATAAGGTGTTTCTTGGTGTTGCGGAAGCCATTGTTGGTTAGCTTTTTTGTTGTGGTGTGGGTATTGTTCAGTGTCTTTTGAATCTTTTGTTTTACGTCATTTGGTGATCACACCATCCGCAACACCAAGAAACTACCGTATGATAGTGACCTTCCCAACATGAAGAGACTCTAAAGGAGGCATAGGGCGGTATCTTGAGCTGATAAGAAGAACTTCAGTCTTGTCTTGATTTAATTTAAGCCTGTCAGTTGGTTGCCATCCGGTTGTCCATATCGTGGACACATTGCTCAAGCATCAAACATCAAGCTAGCCAGCCTGGACTGTTTTTCCCTGCATTGTGTTTGTCCCTTTCGATCGTTGAGTTTGTTTGGGTGCTACCTTGAATGTCACGGTGTGCTCAGGGCGGGGGGTTGAAAATTAAGAGGGAGTGCTTATCCGCTCCCGCCCCCTAAAGACTGCAGGAAAATGTATGGCACGCACGCGGGCCCAACTGTCACACATTTCATTGTAAAAATTGCAATTTCGATTTTTATATTTCCTCAACTTTAAATCAGATCTCTTTGAAACTTCGCAATCGATTTATGGATCCTGTTTTTCTGTTCCTTCAGGATATTTTTTGGTTGTTTGAAATCATGACGCTGTTTCGAAAAAGGGTTAGTACTTCCTAACCTGTTAGGGGTGAAAATGAATTTCAACCACACTCACAAAACGAGATAGTTTGATAGCGCTTAGCGCTGCTTAGCGGTTTTCGGTTTTCTCATACGGGATTCGTTCCCCCCCCCCCCCCCCCCCCCCCTTGTAGAAATATATTGTAGAAGAAGAAACCGATACAACGTAGATATTTTTAGTTTCTTGTGTGTACTTTATTTCGATTGGCCAAACCAGCCTTCTTCAGGTAGATTGAGGAAGATTTATCTTCTCCACGCTGGAAATTGAAGCCAAAATCCTCATGTCACATCATTCCAATATTATATTCCTTGCAGACATGTCTGATTTTGCTCCCAAGGAAAGAACAAACAAACTTCATCAAGTATTATTTCAACCTCGGACACATATTCCTCCAAATAACTGCTCCATCCCAGATGACTGGCTTTATCCACTTTGTGAATACAAAGTTTATGTAAGTACAAGTTTACGTAAGTACATCAGCATGGAAAATTGCAAGAAGAACAAGTCCAAAGTTTTTGTTGCTTGTCGCGTGATTTTCAATACTTATTGTTATTATAATTTCAACCCGTGAGGTATGTTTGAGTCTTTGACGTCACTTTCTCCCATTCGCAAGGTTGGTTAATGGCGGCCGTAAATTCTCGGAAATAAATGTTAAAATAAAATGACTTCTGATGTTCGAAATGAATTGAAATTTGGCAAGATGAGTAAGAAAGTCTAATTGTACACGAAAATGTAAAAAAATAAAATCAAAATCAAAAATTTGATCACAGGGGCACTTTAAGGCTAACTCTAGTGAGGTGGGGCAGCGGGACGGGAACCCGAGGGTAAGGGAGAGATTAAGGAAGTGCACGTGAGGTGGCAAGAATGGGGGCGGGCCAATCGGGAGAAACAGGACAAAAACTTTGCAACATTGTATAAAGAGGTGGGAGTCACCAAGGAAGGAGTAGGAACCGGAAGCAAAGGGTACGGGACATTCAGAACCCCCTCCGGCACCCCTCTACTGCGAGTCGTCTAATGAGCGTGGTTCTAACGTTTGTTTCCGTAGATAAAGAAAAAAAATATGAATAGATAAACAATAAATGAGAATGGTAGTAGAGATTTACTATCAATGTTCCCGGATCGCATTGGAATTTGTTACACGGGAAACCGTGGTGACCGGAGAAAAACCCTTAGGGTATTGACAAGAACACAATCCACACAAGATGTCAACTTCAGGGTCAGTCAAACCCGAGTCGCATTGGTGGGAGGCGAATGCTGTTGACGCCACAGTGCAATCCCTGCTTCCCTTGCAACTCAAGTGTGGTAAAGCTTAACTGAACCAACATTTTTTTAAGCAGAAGCATTTTCGCATTTGTATCAACTTGATAAACTTTCTCATCTCAATTTTGAGTCAAGTGACTCGTATTCGTCTTTTAACTTAAAATCCTTCAACAAAAATGGGGAATAGAAAGTTACTTTCTCGTTTACTGTTGGCTTTTTGTTGTTTGTTTGGTTTTGTAGATTCTTGTGGATTAGGATTAGCTTACGAAAGAAGCGTTTTGTTTTAAGCGGCAAACATGCTCATCTGAATTGTCGGGCATACATGTAACGAGCTATACTCAAAATCTGTTTCTTTGTTTTAATTTTTTAGTGGATGACACACATGTGGCATACAAGCAGAGAATGTTTCGTAAATCGCCATGGACTAGATCCTAGAGATAATTGCAACATCTTGATCTTCTTCAGTGAGGTAAATTTAAAGTAAATTGAATGATTGTTAGACCAAGCATGTTTGCAAATATTTGAGCCTTTTTAACCGTTTTTTTAAACATTTCAGATGTGATCTTTTTTCCGAGTTGTCAAAACATCCACCTGTTTCTCCGATATAGTTCCAGGGGCACTCAGCACAGGAGATCTTGTAGACTGCATTAGTTTGGAGATCAATTGGTGGTCCAACTTTTGTAATACGATTTGGGGTATACGTTTGCGTGTACGTCCAAGAGTTAACGTAGCCAATCAAAATCTATGAGAGGATGGGCCGATATAGCTAGGTTGTTGAAGTCGATTTTAATAATTACAATACTTATTTAAACATGAGTGGCTGGGAATGTTTTAAGATATGGCGCTAGAATTCTGTCGTAATTGCTAAAGACCTAACTGTGACGTCATAGTTCAAGATTCAGGATTAAAGAAGGAAAAACGGCTTAGAATACCTAGAACGAATTGAAAAGGATATCAATTAAAATTCTCTCGTTCCAAGCACAGTTTATGCTGCATTTAATTTGAGAGATTTCACTGTATATATTCACTTGGGTATTGCGCACATTTGCGTATTGCGTACCTATGTTCTTTCGATGTGCCAAACTTTTAGCCACCGTTTCAAGTTGAGCCGCTGTTTGGTTAAAGTCAAATTGAAGTGATTGGACGGATGGTTTACAATTAATGCAATTATAAAATGTTCAAAGAAATGCGCGCGCTATGATTGGGCAGACAGAGTTCATTATATCTCATTGTCGTTGTTGACTTTGTTGTTTCATTTTTGCAGGTCGAGAGATGGTGTCCTTCTTTACCTGGGCGAAGACATCTTTATCCTTCTAACATTAAACAGCACAATAACAAACCGGTTTGAAAAATTTATGATTATTTTGCTTAACCCTTTCACTCCCAGAGTCAGTTATGGGAACATGAAGCGTAGTTCTAACTTTTGAGTCTGTCGACGAAATCCTATGGTATAACCATTCAAATGAAACCGTAGTGTACTTCTAACTTTTGAGTCTGTCTTCGAAATTCTGTGGTGTGACTTCTCAAATGAAAGGTACTTTTGCATGGTACCGTTCCTTTTTCAATATTTTACAAAATAAAGTGATTTAAGATTTGTCATAAATTTTAATTTTTGACGGTCGTGAAAGTTAAACTGAAAGGGTTAACTCCAGTAAGCATGCAATACTGATTGTCCCTTCACAGATAAATGTCAGAGACGATCTCGGAGAATTGATGCAGAAAATGAGTGACAGTAAATACCAGTTTATGAGAGACCGCATAACAAGACTTTGGCCGGAATGGAGGCTCGCAGGAAAGACCCTCGAACAGAGAAAACCTAACTTTAGAAATCGACAGGTCAAAAACGTAAGTCTTTTCCTAAAAAATGAAACAACTATTTATCGGAGTGGTTGTTGCGGACTTTATGAAAGTCAGCCGTGTGTGGAGGTATGAGATATCGAGAACACTGACTTGTTAACGTTTTGCAATCTTCTGTATTTCATTCAGCTAGAACTTTATATATCGAAAAAAGCGAATCGCGGTAACAACACGTTCTCGACATAAAGTAAGCATGGAGTAAGGCCCTGGCGTGACATAAAGAAGTAATTTTCGAATGGCAAACGCTGTCGTGAGGGATTATGTCAAAAAGTCACAAAATTAATGTCTTGAATAACATGCATGCGCAAACGGTTTAAAGATTTCGTCGTAAAGTCTAGAAACATCAAGCTGCTTATACATGACAATTTGTTAGTCTTAATACTTTTAGTGTCGTCAAAGATCATTTCACTTTAATTTCATGTTATATTTTGCCACACATAAATTAAAAAAGAATATGTTATTTTAGGTAGTAGTTCACACGACAAAAGTCAAGTTGGCAAACTCCAAAAAGTTGATAACCTCGTGTCATCATACGACAAATGTCCACACATCTCAACCTGGACGTTCTCGGGGTTCTTTTTTCTCGAGGGAGCTAGGTAGGCAGAGGATCCTAATGAGTCTAATGAAAAGTGGTTGCACATATTGAAATTGCAGCAAATGTTGACACTTCAAATGCGAGTTTGCCAATTAAACTAAAAAAATATGGCGAAAAAGGTTCTATTTGTCACCAATAGTTAGCCAGCATGTTTGCCAACTATTGATGACGTTCACATGCCGATTTGACGGTTTGCCAATGTAGACATCTTAAAAGAAACCGCGAGGCCTAGGAGTTATCAGGGCACTTTAAAGCATAGTGATACATGAGAAAAGAAAATACTGGATCTAAATTTTGGCGGTTACCTACATGCATCTTTTTTATATATTTTACATCATATGTCTGAACTGATAATTACTCCAAGAAAGTATATGAATCATTAATTTGCGCTCGAATATCATTATATTTTTTTACTGTACTTGTCAACGAGTGATATCACCGAAAATTGTCGAAGATTATTTTATGTTTTCGGAAAAAAAATGTGTTGTATTTCGAGAATTTCCGACGATTTCGAATTTCTTTCAAATTTGATAGCATTTTAAGCAACCACTTATAGCGTAAATCTGTACTGATGTATGTCGTACTCGTACAACTGATGACCAATACAAATCAAAATTTAGTTTCAGTTTTCAGTCTTACTTTTCCTTTTTACTTTGCAACAGATTTTTGTCTATATGGGATCCTTTGCTGCTCATGGAAACTGGCTGGAAAGGGCTTATCAAGGAGTACCACTAGGAGAGATGGTCCAGTGGAGCGATCTGATAGCTTCACTTTACGTCCTTGGACATAACCTCACTATATCTGCCGAACGGGACACGATGAACAGGTATACTTATTATCATCGGTAATGCTTTAGTCTGTTGAGTGTGATCGTCCGGGTAAGTGTAGTTCTGAAAAGAACTGTTGTTGTTGACAATGACTGACGTTTCGACAACCAGAGCGGAAGTCATCTTCAGAAACGTGAATTGTGAACCGTCAGTCTTCGGTTATATACTATTAACCCTTTAAGCCGCGATAGTGATCAGCATCAAATTTCTCTTTGTAAAAAAATATAATATCAAAGCCTCTGATGGATCAGCCGGGTGGTCATGAGAATAACGGATAAGTCAGTTGAAATCTCTAGATATTTTAACAACTAAATTCTATGGTGAAGATGATGATTGAACATGCAGGAGTAGAGACAAAGGAGGAGCTGGCCTGTCTCATGACAGACCGTGATGTGTGGAGTGTCAGGCACTGTGCTCGACTAAGTCTCGTCACTTAGGTCGACGGAACTGACAGAAATTCTCCCCACTACTGCTATAACAAATGTACACGGACAATAAAGGAGAATTTGTATTTGATATTGGGAACTAAAGGGTTTAAGATAACTACTAAGGTGTGGTTATATAATATTATTTCGGACAGAGTCAATTTTGAATGGCTTAAACATGAGTTGGATGTTTCATGCATTCTCGAATTGTTGAAAAAGTATCATGGTCATTACAATTAATATATACCTTATTCTCACGACCTTCTCCCGTCTAACCTCGTAGCTCAGTCGGTTAGAGCGCTGTAAGATCTAATCCAGAGGGCGTGAGTTCGATTCTCGCCGAGGGTCAAGATTGTTTCTTTGATTCCCATATTCTTTCTAGGACGTGCAGTCCTGAAGGATTTGTAAGGGTGACGCTTCTCAGCACTCATGAAAAAAAGACATTTACATTTCATTTCACTTCATACGAGTGCTACCACAGGGAGCCCATACAATCTGTTTGTAACACAATGACCATTTGTAATTTTATAGGAAATGTATGGGATTTACCTAAATTTCATATTATAGCGACGTATCGCCAAATGTATGTACTGATCAACGCCAAATAAACGTTAAATTACCTTATTTGTTGTGTGTTGTCGTCCTTTTGCCGTAAAAGTGATATTTTGAGCGATTTTAAATCCTTCAAAATCGCTCAAAATATCACTTTTACGGCAAAAGGACGACAACACACAACAAATAAGGTAATTTAACGCTTATTTAGCGTTGATCAGTACATACATTTGGCGATACGTCGCTATAATGTGAAATTTAGGTAAATCCCATACATTTCCTATAAAATTACAAATGGTCATTATGTTACACAAACAGATTGTATGGGCTCCTTGTGGTGCTACGCGGCGTTCACATGTCATTGTTTTTCGCCTGGTCATAGTAAAATGAACAAGGAAGTCGTTGCAGAAAGAGAACAAGGCAGAACTGGTATACTTATAAAGGTAAATTAAAGTCGCCGAAGCAACAAAGGTGACCCTCCGATTATGACGCAATTCTGCCATTCTGCAACAATTGGACAAGAACATTATGCGGATGAGTCTAAATGTTTTAGCGGCAGTCAACATGTTATTGTGTTATCTTGCCAGATTGATGGATGCAAATCCGAACAATAAAGACTGTGCGAAGAGACTGGAACAGAAAGCTTTTGATCTTATTTATATTGATTACATTGGGTTATGGTTTCTTGAAAACGACCTGGGACCAACAAGGTCGCACTACAGGTAAAACCACAGCAACAGAGGAAATTTAATTTAATAAAGAAACAGAGAAGCAATATTTTGAAGTAGCTAACCTCGATCCATTGGCCAAATTAACTCAGTTACAACAAAAAGTTTTATTATCGAACCACCTGGGAACAAATCATAGCTAATAATGCGATGGACTAATCTGGTACTTGGACTGTGCCCCGATGTTTTTTTTTTTATGCCAACCCCTCCCCCCCTCCCTCCAGAAACAAAAACAAAAACAAAAACGAAAACAAACAAACAAAAACATAAACAATCAAACAAAGCCCAAAAAAATCATACATCCCATGAATTATACAAAATCCAGTAAACAAGGGCCACCCAGGTAAATTAAGGCAAGGGCCTCCAGCTATTTCACTCAAAAAAGTGAGGGGGTGGTCTATCTTCAGAGGCTTTGGCCATAAGAACTCAAATCTTTGGTAGACTAAAGATTTTGCAAGTTCGGACATTTTAGCACTCAGATTATATGCAAATTAGGTCACGTGGCCTGTCAGGGTTATTTTTAGGCCAAAAATATTTCAAGCAAAATGGCAACACTTTTCACCAACACCTGGAGGCTGCCAGAAGTTTCATGATTTTAAGGATATTATGTACTTCATTTCTGCGCTTGGCCTTTTTAAGATTAGTTAAAAAAAATACAGGAAAAATAATAAATTACTATTAAGGGGGACTGGGTACTAGTGCAAATTACCGTTTATTTTCAAACTTAATGAAATAATCAACAAAGGCCAAGCACAGATCTTTTGATGCTGTTCTTGGGACTTATCTGGTAGCAATAACATTTGATTATGATCGGTATAAACTGTTGCCCTCTTTGCTCAAAGTTTTTTCTGGATTTGGTGGCCGTATTAAGTCACGTGACCTAATTTGCATATGTTATTCTTGACAGAAGGACCACATTTGCTAACTATTTACTCTTTTAAAGTATTGAGTTCCCATGACTAAGGCCTCTTCAGATAGACCACCCCCGTAGCTTTTGGGCGTTAAAACTTGAGGCCCTTGCCTTTGAGCAGAGGTTTGTAAGAATTTCAACTGCTACCCAGACTCGCACCCAGTCGCTTCTTTTCATTTGCGCTGTGATTTATGGGAAGGATTTAGTGAGTTCGCGGTGCACCAAGGGAAAGACGGGTAAAAAACGGGAAGCGTCGTCACTTTTTCTCCCTCCTTCCCAAGCGCCTTTTCGCGCATCAAATGAAATAAATAAGTGACGACTGGGTACGAGTCTGACTGCTACCAAGGTGTATACAACTGCGAAAGACTAGGCATTCTATTTTTTACATCAAACAAACAAATAAACCTGTGTAGTAAGGTAATAATGCATTGTGCGTATCAACTGTTTTTTTTCTCGGCTAAATACGTATAACATGTACCGGGTAAACCAAATGGTTTGCATGTTTTTTTTTTTTTCTTACGTGCGTGTTGTTAGCGTGGTTTCCACTTGAGTGTCTTAATACCAAAACCAAAGTAATGACTCCCTCCAGCCAATCACAACAGACAATCCAATAAACCAATCAGAACACATGTAGCCGGCGCCAAGCGCGGGAAAATGCGTGTGCACAAGTCACAATTGGCTTTGGTTTTACTTCTTATTGGTTGATAAAGTGGCGCGAGATTTTATAGCCAATCACAAAGCATAATAATGAAAAACCAAAACAATTGCGAAATTACATTCGATACTCAATTGAAAACCGCTCCAATTGTGCAACAACCTATACGCAATTCCGTCAGTTTCCATTCGTATATAAAACCAGCCTGTCCAAGCAGCGCTCGAAATTCAAAACGTGCCACTCAGCGTCCGTTCCCTTCGCCCTGCATGCTGTTGAAAGGAACATGCTGTTGAAGTCAGTGTCTTACTGAAAAAACACTTGGCACAAGCTAAAGAAGAATACATATATTAGTTAAGTTATTCTCGTTTGTTTTTGTCTGTAACCAGATGTAATTTACGGATCTTGGACTCGTTTGGTACCGATGCTGAATTTAACTACGCCGAGTACAATGGTCTGGAACAGGAGTTAGCATTTGGCTGGGGTCATGCTGATGTACACCTTCGACAGATGATGACTATGTTTCGTAAGAAAATTATTGTAAAAAGTTCTAGAGATTGATAGTTTTTTTGGTCAACAGGGTAACACAGGTCGCGTTAATTTATTTTTTTAATTTTCAAGACTTCATTACGAGAAAACAATTCATTCCGAAACAACGCCCAAGTTAGAAATTCAACAACAATAGAGAAGATTCCGCGATCTGACAGCAAACGACATTATATGACGGCACTAAGCAAACGCGAGCTTGCCGTTTGCGATCTGTCGTTATAAACACACAAATTGTCGCATTAAGTTTTACGTAAACTTACTAGAATAGATAAATTTATTTAATGCTAGAAAACGATTTCCTATAATATAAGCAAAAGTCAGTTTTCGTGAGTTTAATTTAGTATATTATACCAAAATATACTTTAGTAAAATTTAAAGACGTTTTCGATTCAGCTTAACACATGATGATTATTCTGTTGCTTTAAGGAACCAAAATTTTACTAAATAATTTAAAACATTCAATTTTCTGAAAACGTGCATGTCTGTCACCAAGGATTAGTGACAGACATGCTAAACTACAGAGAGACAGACATACAAACTAAGCCATTATAGTTTTCTGTTGAATGAAGAAATGGTCATCGCAGTTACGAATTGGTAAATTTGGGAGGAGTGTGTTCTCACAGTTTCACGCTAATATCCTTATACGGTTATATTCATATATGCATTAACCCTATTCAGTCTGGGCTTTTTTAGGCAATCGGTGACTGGGGGGGGGGGCTCCTCGGACCCCCCCCTCTATATCTCTGGAACCAGTAAGGCTAGGACCATTAAATTTTCACACAATGTTCACCTCCATACAAGGAAACCTCACACCCAGTTTTGACCTGCCACACCAAATTATGACGTCACAATGTCGTCATTTTTCGTTTTTTCAACGTTTCTTTGATAATTTTCCATCCAGATACTTAAAATATCAAATATAACTGTAAAATCATCTCTTTAATATTAAAACATAATAAATTCAAACAAAGACACACTTGTAAAGAGAGAAAAAGCAATAAAAAGCGATAAAACTATAATTTTGAAATTATTGTCCGCCATCTTGGATCCGCCATCTTGGATCCGCCATCTTGCATTTTCTTTTTTTTTGTTTAAATTAAAATTTAAAAAATATCTAAAAGAGAAAAGGATCAGAATGTATAAAACACGTATCAAACTAATGTCTATTATCCAAACAATGAACTTAGAAGCGTTATCAATAAATAGTACAAAATGTTAGTCTATAAGTAAAAGAGAGCAAATATTTACCTACCCCTCCCCCCAAATATTTGATGTTAAAAATTTTTTATGCCTTTCAAGAACTAGTCCCAAGAAAAAACTATTCTAACAAGAAAATGCATTATAAGTCAAAGAACAAGATCTTAAAATAAAAAATTCACCATATGTTAATATTTTGAAAACCTATGTGTCAAAAACCGGTTGCCATGGCAACATGGTTAATCACACTGACATGTTATGGATACCAAAATATCCCTAGATAAATTATCGGAAAGGTCAGAAAATTTCAGCCTCATAGCTATTTCGGTGTAAGAATTATCACAATTTTACTGAATAGGGTTAACATACTGACGATAACAGGGATCACCAAAAAGAGGTATTAAGAATAAACTTTATCAAATACCATTCTCGTTGAATTTAACACCGCTTCACGATTCAGAAGATTCAGGAAACTCGACTCAATGGTTAGGATAAAATATTTGTAAGATTAAGGGCGCGTTTTTTGGGACATATTCTGGTCATTCAAAAAAAAAAAAAACAGAATAACCTCTAAATATTGCATCTATTCCTCTCGTAAAATATGGAAAGAAGTCACTACTTTTACTATGTGTAACTTGAAAATGTTTGGTGTGTGAAAATGTAAACAACGTAGTAGTTTTGTTAGCGTATTCTGATTTCAGCAGCAGGGGATGTTGGGCAGGCATATAATACAACGAACTATCTTTGCCAGGGACTGATAACAAAAGCTATCTTCGTGTTTCACCAGCGCATAGCCCAGACAACCTTTTCCTTGGATTTGTTGTTGACAAGGCAGTTGCAATAGACAAGAGCACGATAAACTCGTTGAATGAGGCAACGAATTCAAAAGATGACAAGCCGATCGGACTTCTTTATGCCAAGGATGTTCTATACTTAAAGGTCAGTTTGTCATGGCCAAACTTGTGATTTTTTTTCAGTTTCTTTGCTTTCGATGATGATACTTGTTGTTGATGTCAAGGTCTTATAATAAACCGCCGGGCGTAAAGATTCCGGGGGGGGGGAGGGACTCCCACATGAAAGGTACCGGGATGCTCGTGTTGTCGTTAAGGGTGGCATGTGAAGAATAAAACTAAGTCACTATAACTCTTGTTTGACTCTCTTTTTTCGTATGGTATCTTTTAGGGGTCAAATAAAGCTCGGACCACGCCGATTGGTCTCCTTTAGGGGTTCAATTCAAACTTTCGACGAGCATCCCCGTATCTTTCATCTGGGAGTCTTACCCCCCGGGTAAAGATGAGTAAGGGGATAGAAGAAGAAGAGTGGGTGGTGTTGTGGTGCAATCCCCTCGACATATTGCATGGAGTTGTTCAAAGGGACTCTTATTTTAGAAGGAACAACTTTCAATAGCTTTCCGTTTACTCTCGGTGTAACTTATTTTTTCCTGTTAAAGTAATGTTTTATTCTCCGTTTTGATGATATTTCTTATCCACTCTTCAATTTCATCTTACAATTTTAGTTCAAGTTAGTTCTAGTCTTATTGGTTTTGAAATCCAAGATGTGGATCTAGGATAGTTGATCGAATTTTGTTATTGATGCCGTAAAATCTCAGTGATAGTTTCATTTGACACCGATCCCGAAAATCTCAAGGGGAGTGCGTGGGGCAGGAGGAAGCATTTAATCAATTTCCAACATTGCAACAATTAGTTCGTTTAATCGCACTATTTACCCATTCAGATTATCATTCAAGGATTTTCAATAATTAAAAAGTACCCTAAGTTTCTAGTGTCTTTAAATAATTGTGTACTTCAGTCTCTCTTTTCTTTAATCGACGCCAGGACAGGAGAAAGTACATCGACATTCTTAGCAAGTATTTAGAGATACACGCCACAATCAACAATAATACTGAAGTAAGTTAATGTTTAAGTTTAAATAATATAGCAACCAAAACACAAAAATGAGAAATGGCTTGCCGTGATGGTTGAGGCTGAAAATCGACTATTTAGTTGGTATGAGGGTTGTGGTAAATTAGAAGGAAATTCCGTTTTTAGTGTTTCATCCATAAACTGTACCACAGAAAAGAACTACTGGACAATTTTCAATTAAATGGTGGCGACGTAGCATTTTATTGCGTCGACGAAGGAGACGCTTCCTAATCTTGTCGGCTAGGCGGAACGAATCGAGAAAAGTGTCCCTACCAAATCTGCGCCATCTTGAAACGTCACAATAGTATCCAGCATTCCCAGTTCGTGGAAATCAGGCATCATCCTGGGGAGCTGGGGTTGTGAATAATCTATTTGTCTTGATTTAGTTTCGGATATTTTCCCGATTTTGGAATCGTACGGCTCAATATTTCAATGCCTACTACTACTGGTATGTTTTGTATGTTCTATCTTGATTTTGCTGTGGTTCTCTGCCTAATTTGGGAAGCTTTCACCTAAATACCGACGTCGTTTTTCGCGATGTTCTACGGTACGGTGCAATTCGCTGTATGTCTTGTAGCAATAATTCACTGACCGGCCGCGCCAGGCGAACGCAGGTTAACTTTACAGTGCTCGAAATAGACCAATTTCGATATATTAAAATTCATACTTGGCTCCGAGGTTTGGGGGAATAAAACAAAAGAAATGAATGATTCAACGCTGAACCTCAATGTGGTTTCTTTTGTTTTATTCCCCCAAACCTCGGAGCCAAATATGAATTTTAATATATCGAAATTGGTCTATTGCGCCTGCATGGGGCGCATTTGCGACTAAAGATGTCGCAGTTTTGTGACTAAATTTATCTAGCTAATAAAGGAATTATATTCAACAGTCTTGTGTCTTACTTGCAACTGGTAGTTGTAATTTTATCCAAAAAATCTTGCGAAATTCACGTTGAATGTTGCGTGACTTAATCGTCGATTTCATGCTCCATTAACGCGGTGTCCAAGAAGTTTATCACGGGAGCACTTTTTCAGGCTTTCTCAGAAATTTCTCATTTCCGGTTCCGGTATTAGTGCATGTACTGAGGAGTATGATTTCAGAATCGGAGAAATAACCGAGATGAAATCAAGACAAATATACTATTTATATGTCGGAAAAATCTGAGACCTTTCGAAGTACACAGCACGGCAGGATTTTGCCCGATCCCACGGCGATAGCGTGAATTTGTTTGATGTTGCCTGCGTGACATATCTCACGACATAGCCCTTTTAAACAGTGGCTGAATTAATTCATGAAACTAGGACAACTAGGTACTAGGTCAAGACGAGGTGCCACGGGATAAGGAGACGCACTATAATCTATGCATATGATTACTACTAGTTATGAAAAGAAACATTTTAAGTAACGTATTTGCAGGCTTATAGGCCCTTTGCATGAGTTGGCCTACCCCTCATTGAAATTATTGGCAAGAATTATGGAGAAGAGCATGATGAAACAAGAGGCTCCAAGCAGCCTATACTCATGCGCATGCGTAAGAAAGTTTTATGATATACTTTAAACACGATAAGAAGATGTCCGACATGGAGAAGAGTTACTCCTTTCATTCAGTAGTGGTGGTGGTGGTGGTGGTGGTGGTGGTGGTGGTGGTGGTAGTAGTAGATCCTTTATTTATATAAACACGATCAGTAATTAATGCAATTAACATGCTTGAGGGGTCGTGTAAACTATACTATACTATAAGGAACGAGAGAAGCGCGACTGAGGGGACGACTGGGGACGAGTCAGCTATACGCCATCAGGACCCGGTTGTTCAAAAGGTGGATAGCGCTTTCCACCTTTTGAACAACCGGGGCATTGTCGCGTAAAATTAGCAATCTTGTTAATTTCAGCATATTCTTTCCATTTCGGGTGGTCTTTAAGTTGCAGCCCATAAGTGGACTACGTGATCAACTCAGGCAAAGAGCGTAATGTATCATTCAAGGTGGGAAATGGATAAACTTGGCTCTAAATTAGACAATATCAGAAACCGCTATTACTGTAATAACTCAGTCTCTGTACATTTGGCAGGTCGCTCAACAGTCCTTACAAGTACTTCTACCAAATTACGTTATAAATCACGGAATAATGAAAGGAGGTGACCTTCAGAAACTTTTAAGAAGAGCCAAGGTATCAGTATTATGCATGAGGGCAGGATGGGGTACCTTTAGCATCAGTATGGCCAGCAAATTGTCGCGTGTAAACGGTGTCCCGGATGAAAGATCGCGTTTTCCTGACTATGACCAGGAGCTGGCTTTCAGCTTGCTTTACTATCTTGAAATAGAAAGAAAAAAATCAATAAAAGTGAATAACGCAAAGAAATATGAATAAAAAGACAAAAAAAAAAAACGACTAAAAAAATTCAAAATACTATCAGAATGGAAATGTTCATTTCTTGACCGCCTGTCACGAAATCAAAATTGATGAACTGTAATCCTGCACTTTTTCTCCAAACTACTACAGATAACTTCGGTTTTGCTCTAAAGGATCTTTTCATCCAATTTAGGTATATATTTGGAGGCATTTGGCGATATAACATGAAAATTAAGTTAACTCATTTTCGTTATTTCTTCGGGACATCATCCCTTTAATACTTTAGAATGACGAGAAGAAACATTTGTTTACTGCATTGCCGATCGATGTTAATCCGGGAAACATGTTTTCTCCTGTTTAAACGCGTCTTTGCTGTATTATTTAGTTCCATTGAGAGTTGTCAGATCCAAACTGTAGGACGCAAATAATTTACAGACATTCACATTGTTAAGGTGTTTACGTGAATCCAAAGTTGGAGCTAAGCTCGGGTCATAGGGAGGCTGTCTCGCCGAAATAACAAACTTTAGCTTACCTTATGTCCATGTTATGTCGAGAAAACATACTGCCAAATGTACGACTTAACCGGATGTACACGCAAACGTATACCCCCCATCGTCGTACAAGGGGGGGGGGGGGGGGGGGGGGTAGGGTTAGGGGGTCCGTCACGTCATCCAAAATGGCCGCCAAGATGGCCACCATCTTGGATTTTACTAAAAATTCAAATATATCAGAAAAATGCGGACATTGCAAATAGTTATTGCTAGAGTTGTAAACTATGATACAATTAAACAATTTGCTGCTTTTTGGTAGCGTTAGTATATGTTTTTTTACCATAGTAACCGAGTGTCTCCACACTATTAAAAAAATGTTTCTCGAACAGCTACTTATCCAATTTGAGAAAATCGGACAAAAATTTTGAGGAGAGGGTCCCCCTCCCCCCCCCCCCCCCCCGCCCCCTTGTACGTCCGAGGGTTAATTGGATCAAAAGATTCTGTAGAGCAACACAGAAACAATAGTTTGGGCATAAAATTGCCATTCGTGTAGAAGTTTAATTTGTTTAGCCATTATTTGTCTCTTTAGTTAATATATCTTTGCTTTCATAACTTTTGGCGATTTGTTTCTTCGTATTTAAAGGCAATAAAAAACACAGTGGATCAACCAGGGCACTATCCCTTTCATCATCATCATCATCAATCTTTATTTATACACGAAATCGTATCATAATTACATGGTCTTCCTAGGAGTCGTGTGAATTTACCTAGAGTACATTACCTGTAGAACTACTTAACTAAGAAAGATAAAGTACAATGAAAAACTACGATCAAGGTTTCTTCAATTAACTACATTAAACTAAAATTTGAACTATAAAACTTAACTAAATTGCACGTAACAATAGAATGCTATAAAAACTTAAATGATCATTGTTTCATTATAATCTTTCACACATAAAAAAGTTTTAAAATCGTTCAAGTTGGGCCGTTGTCTGATCTCTAAGGGGATCTTGTTCCAGAGAACAGATCCCCTATAATGTATGCTACCTTTGGTGTATTCAGTTTTCGGTCTGGGAATGTAACAATTAGACTCAGAATTGGCTTTTAACAACACGCCCAGATCGCGATCCGGCACTTTCTCTGTTGAACACAGTGTATCAAATGAAATGACACAGTGTGTCAGTTGGTTAGGAAAATAACTTACTACGACAGTATAATAAAACAAATCACTTTATTGAAGTGTCAAAGGTATTTTGTACGTAGTACAATTGGGGACACTTCCCAGATCTAATTGAATTTGGAAGTGTTTGTTTTAGAGAAGAGGGGAAAACCGGAGTACCCAGAGAAAAACCTTTCGGAGCAAGGAGAGAACCGACAACAAACTCAACCCACATATGACGCCGGGACCGGGAATCGAACCCGGGCCACATTGGTGGGGTGCTCTCCCCACTACACCACCCCTGCTCCCCATGTGTAACATGTGTTTTTAACTAAATTAACCCTCGGTCGTACAAGGGGTTTTTTTCTCCCATATTTCAAGACCATTTACGAAACAACCGATTGCTATGGAAACGAGATATGACGTCATAAGTAACATGTTGTCAAGCCATTTTTTAATAAAAATGCATGTTTTTACCTTTTTTTTCAGTGAAAAACATATAAAATGCTACCAAAAGCATCAGAATGTTTGTCTGTTATTTTGCAACTTTAGCAAACAATATTTGCAATTTCCGCATTTTTCCAAAAATTTTGAATTTTTAGCAAAATCCAAGATGGCGGCCATCTTGGCGGCCATTTTGGATGACGTCACGCACCACCAGCAGCGCCACAACCCATAATATTTACCTTATCTTGTGATAGAGCACATCGCAGGCTACCTATTAGATGTAAAATATTTCCGAAATATTGCAACATCGCGAAAACCCAAGGGGGGAGGGGGGGAGGGTTGCAACAAACCTCCCTTGTACCACGGTGGGGGTATAAGTTTGCGTGAACGTCCAAGGGCTAAGTGATTTTATATTTGTGTATATGTTTGCCAGGCATTTATTGGACTAGGTTTCCCGTATGAAGGACCTGCACCTCTTGAAGCCATTTCACAAGGATGTGTTTTCATCAATCCCAAGGTAGGATACAGCGAGAGATCACTAACCTATAAACAATAATTACCATACGGTCCATACCAACCCTACCTTATAACTCATTATTTGATTGCATGTGAAGGCTATTTCGTATGTAAGATTATCACTGAAGAGGCTTCTTACATGTAGGCTCTTTCGAGAACTAATTTTAAAATTTTGTTAATGTCCAATTTTCATATTGTAGTTCGAACCTCCTTATAGCCGCAAGAACACAGACTTTTTCAAGATGAAGCCTACATTTAGAGAGGTTGGCTAACTTATATTCCGTTTTAATTTATAACGTTTTGTGTTATATTGTCTAAGCTAATTCTGTGCGGGTCATGATGATTGATCAAATTACATTACATTACCTACACTGTTTACTATCCTAACGAATGAATTAAAGTTTTAACATTTAAAGGTGAAATATTTGATTTCTAAATGGAGGGGGGAGGGGGCGGTTGATCTGGTCTGTGCTCGATATTATTTCTTTTACTGCATTCCTTCAGGAATTTTTTTTACTAAAAATACTGATTTCAAGCTTTTGCGGGTTTAAAATATGTCTTTTCCGGCAAGGTGGCTTGCAGGATGTCTATTTTTTAAATTAACCTACCCCACCCCCGCAGAAGTAAAATAGTTTCACAACTGTTTTTTTTTATAGTTGACGTCACAGCACCCATATATGGAAACATTTATTGGGAAGCCTCATGTTTACACCATTGATATAAATGATCTCGATTTAGTAGAAACCACTATACAGGAAATCATATCTTTGAAGGTAACGTAGGATGGCGAAGGGCAACCAACACTCTTTTCAATGTTTTAATAGTTAGAAATTAAGTTTGTGCATGAGACAATTCGTAGATACAAAATACTGGTGATAGTTATCTTTGGAGTCTTAGTACAACTATGGCAGTTGCATATAAAGCAACTGACGGGTTGATATCAACCAGATTCGAACCCTGATAATTTATTATTATACATTGGTGTCACTAGCTCGATTTTGATTGGCTATAAGCACGCAGCTAATTATTGCTTGCTGTTTCTGTTACGTCATACCTACAGACAATGAATTTTATATATGTAGAAGTGACGTCATACCTACAGAAAATAGTTTGTCTGCTGTGCATTGATCACTTTTTTGTGCGCGCGCTTGTCTTTACAAGTGCAGCTTAGAAATATGGCTCAGTTTGTGTTATCCGTATCGCTATCATGCTCAACCTCATCCAATAATTGTTAATAAACTGAAGATTCCACATACCAGTGCAAGATTTCTTGCATGACTACCCATTGAACTTTCAAGTCTTTTGGAACTAAAGGCCAACTGTGAGTTTAACTTAATCGTACACGTGGAAGCTTGCGCTTTGCAACTTATTTAAACATTGAATTTCTAGCAGTTATTGGGTCCGCTGTTAAGTTTGTGGTGTGCGTAAAGTAAGGCAGTCTTACATATCCGTTCGGCTAGAATTTGAGCCAACTAAAGCAGGCAGTATAATGCATTATACAAATTTATTGATAATTCAAAAGGAAAATACAAAAATAAATGAAATTTAATGGTTTGTGAATCCTGATACAGAACAGCTTTACTGTATCACTGATACAAAGTACTAATGGGAATGCTAATAAGCTTCATTGCTATTGCTCTTTCATAGGTAAGATAAAATATTCGCAGCAGAACGGTATGAATATTTATGGTGACAATGGCTGGCCTGCGGTCCCGCATTGAAATATTACAGTTCCGCCGCTCATGTTTTATCTTTCATTTATTTTACATGTATACATTCACCACACTTGTTTAGTGACCAACACGGGCATCGCTCATCTTCATGTGTTCTTAATCATGGATGGCCATTTTTCAGGTGAAGCCATATCTCCCTTACGAATGGACTCCACAAGCCATGCTGGAACGCATTAACGCTTTCATTGAAAAGATGGTTAGTAAACGGAGTATGTAGTATACACCGAAGGTCGTGTTACTGTTAGCGGAAGTTGGTCATTGACATCCCGTGATACTTTATTCTCAAAGGTTTCCTTTTGGGAAGCCATGTTGTTAAGTTGATGTGGCTTTTGTTTTTAAACGTGTTACCCTTGAACATTGTAGTTTGTAGTTGCTTAAACATGAAGTTCCGGTATAAAAGGAGCCTGACCTGGCCATTCTCACCTCCAGTCGTCAATCAACCACTGAAGCATTCAGTTAATAACTGACAAACAACATGCGTCATTACTAAGACCATTGCCAACACAATTTGGAAAAACTTTATGAAAGTTATATCAGAAGTCTTTATGAACTTCTATTTCTTTTTTTGCTTCGGTAAAATCTTGGTTTAATTAGATTTTTGAAGCAAATTATATTTAAAGGACGCGCAAGTTAACCACGTTTTGTGACTGAAAGACGCCTTAACTTGCTTTTCACACCCAAAAGGTGTGAAAGGGGGAGGAGCTAAGCCTTTCATACCGGAACTTCGTGTTTAAGGACAGGATCTCACAGAGTATGTTCCAGGTTGGCGAGAAATCATGGATTTTATGTAAAGCAGGGAGTAGAAAGGGTGGACAAGGAAGGCAAGTCCAAAACAACTACAACATCATGTATTTCTTTTGCTTAATCTCTTGCATCTCTCTCTTAATCTCTAACATATTTTCACTGTCAAAATAACCACGCATTTTGCCTGCGCGCAACGCTGGTATCTGTGTAACACCTCAGGGTATTAGGGGCAATGTTATACAAGTCTCGAGGGACTCCATTTGTTTGTTTAAGCAAATTATTTTCTCTGGTTTTTCTGGGTTTTCGGTCTCTTTCGCCAAGTTACTGTAACGCCGTTCCGGTCCAATGTAAAATGTTTTGACCCTCCCACCTCCCCTTCGGCGACGCCTACCACTCTGTCCCGTCGATCTCTGTCTTACGACCCTCTACCTTTGTAAAATCTCGCTTCCCATAACTTAGTTTCACAAAGGCAGTTAGTGGCTGTATTGACAGTGAAAATGGTCTGCTATACACTGGTGTCAGAAGAACCGTTTATATCGAGGCATGTTTTTTTTTTTTTTAAACAGAGCTTTTTAGAGCTGTTGTATAAATCTATAACATTGGTTGCGTAATTGGTGGCGGGAAACACTTATCTCTTGATTCTGTTCAATCTAACCTGATATGATCAGGGAAAGAAGAGGGAAAAGCTGTGGAAATCATACCCTGACTAGTTTTTCCTTACTTTTCTCTAAACGGATAGTCACGTGGACACCATGCCATAATATTTGCTGATAACTGAAGGGACACAAACAAGCGTACGCTGGTTCATGTTCCCCAAAAATTCTAACAATTCTAACATTCTAAGCAATTTTATGCAGACGGTGGTTCAGCAATGCTCCAAGGTTTATAGCGAAGAAACAAACATTGTTTATCAGTATTTGTGATAGTCCCAGTCACTAGTGAATTAAACAATGTCTGCTTAACCTAATTATGGTTTCAACTACTAAATGACATGCTTGTTTCGCGTGTTCAATGCGTGTTTGAAATTAATATTGTTTTTCCAGGATTTTTGCGAGCATGGGGAACAATGGCCACCACTAAATGAAATGCATTTGGTGCTCGGTTCCAAGGGCGACTCCTGTAAAGACGCATGCGCGAAATCCGGTATGATATGACGTCAAAATTTATTTCCTTGCATCCTATCTGTATCTGCTGGCTAAGTCTGTTTCGGTGTTTCTTCTTTAAGGTTTTCTATGCGAGCCTTCGTTCTTCAATCACATAAACATAGTGGAGGAGTTTAAAAAGTAAGTATTTTCGCCGAACCTTTTTCTTTGCACGATTGGTGGCTTGGCCTGGTGGTTTTCTCGGTTTCAAGAAGTTCCCACGACCACCAGTAGTGTTCATTCGTAACATGGTAGCCTAGAGCTCTTTGGCCAGTGATTAGCACGTTGAATGTTTAATCTTAAGGTTGTTGGTTAGCGCGAGCCGTGTTGTTTCCTTAGACCAGAAACTTGCTTCACGTTGTCTCTCTCCACCCAGGTGTATTAACGGGTATTTGCGAGATTATGCTGGGGTCAATTTAATAAAACTTTTACACTTGTCATTTACAAGCGTAACTATTGTTTTCAACCTCTGTAGCAATGGCTACACTTGTAAATTATAGCCTGCACGCAGACGTATCCGATTTCCTTGCTTCCTGCGGAAAACGGACGTCTTCGAAACGCTGTTTCGAATCGTGTTCACGTATCCTGCTGTTTCTCAAGGATCCATGAACCGCGCTCTGGCTATCACTCCGAAATGCCGAAATATTTTATGCTGCATAAATTCATGATTCCTCTCCGGCGATGTAAACAAATACGTAAACGAAACCCCTTTCGACATATTTTAAAATTTCGTCCGACTTTTCGTCATGTAGAGCCACCGCTGATAGTCCCAGGGCTTTTAGAAATTCAACTTGATCCTCCATCAATGTTTTCAACGGAGAAATAATAGTCACTTTGCCGCTACCACGTGGACGGTCAAAAACCACATCGAGGCGACGATTGGAATGGCGTAGACCCGGGGGCTTAGGAAATTAAAGATTTCCCATACCCAGTCGGGAGACTGGCGTGAACATTTTTGTCATCGCAGACGGCCTTTAGACATTCTTCCTGCTCTAAACGAAGCGAGGAAATCCTGAAAATTTCGCAAACTTGGTCTAACGCGACACGAAAGACCGCCATTTTTTTGCATTGACGACACCATGAGCCGTAACCTATCCGATCAGCGGATGATTATCATCACAATTTATGCCAAATTTAAAATTCCAACGGCACGACGTGAACACGATTCGAAACAGCATTTCGCAGACGTCCGTTTTCCGCGGGGAGCAAGGAAATAGGGTACGTCTGCGCGCAGGCTAGTAAAAGTTGTAAAAGTTTTATTTAATTGACCCCTGGTGGATGTAGACCTGCGATCGATTCCCATCTGGGGAGGGGGTGGGGGTGGGTGAAGTAACAGTACCTTTTTCTGCGTGTGAATACATATTAATGCTAGACTAGTACGTTGAATGTTTGAATGACACTGTTAATCTTTGTAGGTTTGATGTAATCTGTGAAAAACAAACCAAGGAAGAAAATCTTTATGCACCTTCATACACTCCCGCTGACCAGTCCTGTACCTTACAAGCTATGTCACTTTTATACAGCTGTGTATCCAAAGATCCAGAACGCATGCGTCTGTGCCCTTGCCGTGATTACCAAACTGAGCAAGTAGCGTTTTGCAAGAATTGTGATTAACACTTCTTTAGCTTGACCTTTAAGAATTGTATTAGATACTTTATTGTCATATCCACATGAAAATTGTGAATTTGAGAAAACAAAATCAATTCAGGTCAGTAGAAACCAAACATATGCATGCATGTTGCCCATAGTGTGTATCTTCAAGGTCATATCCAGACACGGTTAATAAGGAGGAGGTAGTCGCAAATTATATAAATTAAGATCAGTTTAGGATTTTTCTCTTTATTGTGGAGCTTTTCTAACATTATAAAAACCAAAATGACGGATCAAAGATGGTGGCCATCCGAAAGATGACGTCATTAAACTCTCCAAGTAGCTGTAATATTTCTGAAGTAATGAAGAAGGGGAATCTAATCCAGTCCCAGACGACCAAACAAACCCGGTCTGAATAAGTGCTGGGAGGATGTTAGATCATGTTACCACCTTCCCTTTTACTGTTCAAAGTATTTTTAAAATCGGCGCTTAATTAAGCGGATAGCCTGTCTTGTCTTCAGCTGGGTAATTTTAAAATTTTAGCTTTAGCTCAGTGTAGGTACTTTAGGGCAAGTTGTTCCATGTTTTGAGAAGACATTCGAAATGCTATCTTGTAACCGCGCAGATGACATTCAGAAAATTCGATTAATTTCAGTAGTTTTTTGACGACTATTGTTTTTATCTCCATGTCCTTGTTCGTATCTGTTTGATGCATGTGTTGTAGTTCAAATTCATCCTTGCTTCAAATTTTATTTTCCTTTGTTTAAAACACATTATCATACATTACCATTGCCAAAAACAAAGGAGAATAAAATTTGAACCAAGGATTAATTTTAACTACAACACATACAGTCGAAACTTCCGTAAAGGACTACCAAAATGTAAATTAAAAGCCAAGCTGGTCGCTCCCTGGAATTGGTCACTTACGAGAATTGGTCGCTCACGGGAAGTGGTCGCTTACGAGAATTAGTCGCTCACGGGAATTGGTCGCTCATGGGAATTGGTCGCCCAAGGTAATTGGTCGGTTACGGGAATTGGTCGCTTACGCGAGAATTGGTCGCTCACGGGAATTGGTCGCTTACGAGAATTGGTCGCTCACGGGAATTGGTCGCTCACGGGAATTGGTCGCTCACGGGAATTGGTCGCTCACGGGAATTGGTCGCTCACGGGAATTGGTCGCTCACCGGAATTGGTCGCTTACGAGAATTGGTCGTTCACGGGAATTGGTCGCTTACGAAAATTGGTCGCTCACGGGAATTGTTCGCTCACGGGAAGTGGTCGCTTAGGGACGGACCATTAGAAAAGTGATGGGGGGGGGGGGGGGGTGGGGAAAAAAATCGTGTAAGGGAAAATGCCAGGAAAAAAAATTCGTGCAAAGTTCAAGGCAAAGAAAAAAAAATTCATGCAGAAGGAGAAGTCCTATAGAGCGTATGCACTCACGTGGCAAGCAGCTATGCAAATTTATTGGAACAAAAGAAAGTGTTAACATAAGAAAAGCGTTCAAATCCCACAGGATTGTTTTGGTACACCAACATGGCCGCCGTTCTATTGTTTTGGTACACCAATATGGCCGCCGTGACGTCATGTGCATACGCTCTATTGTGGTTGTTATTTAATATATAAAAGCTGCCAAAGTGCCTATTGAAAATAGCGCTCTTGGCGTTTCAAAAATTCAAAACATTCTTGGGGCCTTCCTATACTATTATTTATAAATAAAGACATTTGATAGTGTTCATTGAAGTGTTTACCTCACACTGCATGAAATGACAACTATAAGGTGATATAATGAATTAATATTTTCAATTCAATAGCCGGAAAGCGCAAATTTCAGTTGCCAACATGCAAAACCAGTAGATTCAAAAAAAGTTTTATTCCACATAATTGTTACAAATGATAGATTTTTTTAGCTGTATTAATTATAGTCCATCCATAGTTTTTTAGGTATTCTTATAATTGTAGTATAAACATTTTTAATTATTTTTCAAAATATTTTGTGAAAGTTGGGATATTAAATTCAGCTGGCTCTGGGGCTGTAAGTTTTAACTTAAATAAACTATCTATCTATCTATAATAAATATGATGCATGTAATTATCCATAAACAGTTTCAATATTAAATAACTTTTTAACATATTAATATTTGTTTAATTTAAAAAATTATTTGTGCTCACAATAAAATTAGAGGGGTCCCCTTGATGAAAATTCTATAACACAATGAAAAAGTTCATTGACACAAAGCAAAAGTGATTGTTAAAACTTTAACTGAACATGAACTGATCAACAACATCAACAGCAATACTGCTACTTTAAAAAAAATAATAGCACAAAGTCTGGTTTTCATTGGCAGCCAGTGTACCTGCAACATACACTGTATACTGCATTTCTATCAGTAATGTCATCCAAGAATATGGGAACCAGACTATTATAAAACTAGATAGTCACTTAAGAATTTCCCACACCGACTTTTACCAATCATAGATACAGAACCAACATAACACTGATGGCAAGGTATGTTTGTACATGCTATTTTAAAGTACGCGCGGTTATAAAGCCGGAAAAAGTCAAATGTGTATCTGTTGTGGCTCAATTTTATCCTTGGTTCAAATTTTATTTTGCTTTGTTTAAAACTCATTACCATACATAACCATAGTCAAAAACAAAGGAAAATAAAATTTGAACCAAGGATAAAATTGAACCACAACACATCCACTCCTAGCTTTGCGAGGTTTTGCGAGTGATGTATTTCTAGTATGAGTATGAAACAATATACGCTGGTGTTCATGTTCCTCGTGGGCGCAATCCCTCGCAATTCAGGGGCAAACACGCAAACACGCGCGAATCTCGTGCCGCTTTTTGTACCCTTTTAATAAAGCCCCCTTGTATTTCGCCCACAAATTCCCATGTCGGTCGTATGTGACTCGTATGTATTCGTATGTTACTCGTATGTACTCGTATGTTACTCGTATGTACTTGTAGGTCGCCCGTGTGGTGTTCTAGTCACGATCGATTTTGGGTGCATATGTTCCAGACATACCAGATCATATCCGTCAATTTCAAGAAAGTGAATGCATGAGGTGATAATCTCGTTGGGAGAAAGTACCAGATCATCTTTTAACTACCATTCAAAAACTCATTAATAATTCATGAGCATATCAGCCAATCACACGACGCAAATCGATCACGTGTATTAGCCTTTATACCTGGTAATCTACGGTCATTATGAAAAGCCTGGTGGCGGCTTTGATTTCAGTCACAGGGGAGTTCGGGGCTGAATGGGCAAACAATGCAATTATCGCTGCATTTTTAATGAGAATGATTTTAAAATGACCGTGATATTTATATTAAGATCACACGTAATCTTTATATAAAGATTACTGATATGGGTAAAAATTTGTTCAGGATTCTTAGTGCAACAAATGGTGACTTTAATAGCGGAGCACTGGCCAGGCCGAAGGCCTGGCTGCGCAGCTCCATACTCATAGAACCCATGTCCGTCATTTTTCATGGTCATGGCTAGCGGAATGTTTCGCGGGCGCGTTGTGTGCCCGCCGCCGCACGCCGAACGCCCGCCGTACGCTTTGGGCTAGCGATGACGTCATCAACATCCGGGATCTTTGTGGCTTTGTTTTTCGCGCGGCTACACAGCCGTCAGCTCGATGAACATGTTTTAAAAAGTTTGGATCTTTCGCTGGTCAGTGTTTAGCGGTGAAGTAAAGTCGTTATTTTCCTGCATTTTTTCGCGGTTTGCTACTCAAGACAGGGATACTAATTAAGGGATACTCAGAAGCCGCTTTAGTGGAAAAAGAAGAGCTTTCTTGGATAAAATATTGCTTCGGGGAACTTCATACATTTTTCAATGCGGGGAGATGTTTGATTTTATTACGGATTCCAGTACCAAAGGATCGGAGAAAACGGACACTAAAACTCTGGAACGTTCTGAATATGACGGCGAACAACCTTTGCCGAAGAGGAGAAACACTGGACATCGGACAAACAAACATAAACAGAAAAGCAAGTAACTGTCTAAATGTGATTTGCAAAAATTGTTTAGTTAAGACTTACATGTAAGCTTAAGTTAAGCTTATGTAAGCTTAAGTCTTAATTTTACCAGAAGAACTTTCTCCAAGTTTTTGCATTCAGAGCTAAATTTACAACTTTGAATATCCGTGGTTTTGGCAATGAAGCCAAACAACGCTGTGTTTTTGATTTTGTTAAAAATTCCTGTTCTGATTTTATTTGTTTACAGGAAACTTTAGCGACAGGACAAAATGCGATAAATTCTCTGACAGCTAAATGGCGCGGTGAAAGTTTCTGGTTGCTCGCTCTTGGTAAACAAGGCGGCGTTGCCATTCTTGTCGCTGAAAATACTGATTTCAAATGTTTACAATGGAAAAAAGATTCTTCTGGTAGAATTGTTAGTGTTTTAACTGAACTCGACGACACGAAAATTAATTTGGTTTTATACTTATGCACCCACGAATCCAAGTGAACGTACTTTTATGACACAATTCATGAATATTTTTTCCGAACTCTTTTAAAATTATTGCTGGCGATTTTAACTGCATTGAAAACGTTTCTGATAAGTTTGGAGGAAATCCTACAATTTCCATGCCTTTGAAAGATCTGCACAGTGTTCGTCATTTTATATTGATATATATCTGGCGCAAAAAAAACACGGCCGACTGAAAAATACAATGCACATGGTTTAATGCGGATAAAACTATCGGTACACGTTTGGATAATTTTTTTATTGCTCAGGACTTGTATGATTCTTTTTTAAAATGTGAAATTTTACCTTGTGTTTTTCCGATCATGATTCTGTTGATTTAAGCCCCATTTTCCCGTGGACCAGGACTTTGGAGGCTAAATTTAGAATTTAATATCTCAGAAATTATTAAGAAACATGTATTGCACCGGAAAACATTTACTTCCATTCAAGCTTGGTGGGATTTTCTTAAAGAATCTATAAAATTAGTTGCTATAGATTTTGGTCGAAGTAAACAAGGCACATTAACTTAAATCGCGATATTAAAAGGCCACGCAACTATAAATCCTTTGATCGAAGCTAAACGGGCTCTCATTGAAGGAGATAACTCAGTGAAAACCACCATAGAAATGCTTGAAAGAGAAATTCGGGCCATTAATTTATCCCAAATGAGAGGAAGCCAAATTCGTAGCAGAGTCAAATGGCTTGAAGAAAGTGAAAAACCTACCAAATTCTTTTTTACGTGCTCAGAAAAAATACTGTTCAATCTATTTATAACTCCGCCGGTGTTGAAGTTTTTTCACAAGACTCCGGCTCATTTCGATTTTTACCGTAATTTGTACTTGCAAGAACCTGTTAATTTAACAGTCCAAACCGAATTTTTTACAAACTTGAAAACAGATTAAGTGAGAGCGAAATTTTATCCTGCGAAGGATTTTTATCTTTGGCTGAAATTACCCACGCAATGCGTGGACTTTCTTCAGGGAAAACCCCCGGTTCAGACGGATTACCTCAAGAATTTTACGCTAAATTCTGGGATATTTTAGGCCCTATTCTGTTCGAAATTATAAATTTAGTTTGGAAAATAATTCTCTCAGTGATTCAATGCAAGGAAGCGTGACTAGATTACTTTTTATACAAGAAAGATGATCAGAAAAACCTCAAAAATTGGTGGCCCGGCCATTTCGCTACCCAATGTTGATTACAAAATTTGTTCAAAAGCTCTTACAAACAGACTTTCAAAAGTGTTACCCTCGATTATTTCAAGAAGATCAAACTTGTTCTGTCCCAGGTAGGACGATTTTTGAGAATTTATTTCTCTTGCGTGACACTCTAGATTATATAAATATTACCAATGAAACTGGTATCTTGCTGTCAATATTGATCAAGAGAAAGCCTTTGACAGGGTAGAAAAACATTGGTAAACTTTTTACCATTGTTTTAAGTCGTTTTGGATTTTGCCCTAATTTCTAGCGGTGGATTTCTACATTATACTGTCAAGCAAATATGAAAATTATAGTTAATGGTTTTTTGACTAAAGAAATTCCACTCGAGTGTGGGGTGAAGCAGGGAGATCCCTGGTCTCCACTTTTGTACATTTTATGTGCAGAAGTTTTGGCTACCAGTATAAGAAAGGATGATACTATTGAAGGTTTTCTCCTTCCAGAAGCCTGAGAAAAGCGTTCTAAAATTCACCAATATGCGGATGACTCCACATGTTTTGTAAACAACATTGTTTCTTTAGACAAATTCTTTACCTTACTTCACAATTACAAAACAGGTACAGGGACTAAATTAAATGTGGCAAAGAGTACAGAAGCCATGAAGTTAGGAGCTTGGTGCTCACGTCCGGACACTCCTTATGGCCTGACGTGGGTGTCAAGAATGCGAATCTTGGGCGTCTGGTTTAGCAATGGTACTGCAAATGTGGAACCGGATAACTGGTTACCACGCCTTTCCAAGCTACATTAAAATTTGAACCTGTGGAAGGGTGTGGGGTGTTTTCACTCCCACCCTATCAGCAATACTCAATACTTGGTTTTTAGTTAATGTTAAAACTAGTTTCTTTTACCTAATGGACTTCTGCTGACGATGAGAATGACATGCGAGCACGCTTTTTCATTAAGACCATACTTATGGTACATGGGTTTTTCGAAATAAAGCAACTTTTCACAATGGCACCGAGAACTCTCGGGCCACTGTAAGGGACATAAGGAATGACATCACAACACAGTTGCAAAATGACCGGGGGGACGGGGGTACTTTGCAAATTTTTGGGCAGGGGTGTGCCGCTGGGACTCTGAGACCCTTAACCTATACTAGACCATTTTAGCTGCATTTTGCAACCCTATTCTAGACTAAACACCAAAAATCCTACCCTATCCTAGACCTTTTCTAGACTCACTATTTTGCAGAAACTCATTCACTATCACAGTCTAAGATACCAGGGGTCAGTAAAAATGTCGTACAGAACGCCTTACCGATTATTAAATGCCATTTGTCAGTAAACCTCGTCTAGACTAAATTCTTCATCCAACTGATCAGTTTCGCGGAAAATGATACCCTATTCTAGACCAAAAATCTCTGATTACTATACCCTATCCCAGACTAAACTGCCTGAAAACCATACCCTTCACAGCGGCACATACCTATATAGCTCATATATGGGAGTACCCCCCCCCCCCCCCCCCCCCGAACAGAAATTTTCTACTTTGTGGTGTCATCCGAATATTTGTGAAATACAACAGTCAAAGCTTGTGACTCTAATAATTTAGCTACTGGGAACTCATCATTCATTACCAAAAATGACTAAAGTAATCATGTGCAAACCAGAAAGGACTTTCAAGTGGACCAAACGACCGGAAATAAACTTTATAAATAATCCCGTATGGACTGGACTTTGAAGTGACTGTAAACCGGAACTGACCTTCTATTATTGTAACCGGAAATGACTAGCCTTAACTCAGGATGCCTTGTAACCGGAAATGACTAGCCTCTCAGGATAATATTGTAAACTTTAGGGATTTGTTATTGATAAATAAAATATTTTAAAAGAAAAAAAAAACACTTTTGTTGTGTTTAGCGGTGAAAATGGTTTGCAAAATCGTTTTTCCCTGCTTTATTTCGCGGTTTGCTACTCGAGAGGTTTCACATTTCTCAAACAGTGAGCTTTTGTGGAATTTGTGCAGTCTACTAAATGTACTGTGCAGACGGTCGCGTAATAAGCTTACTGTTTTTGAGAATTGCTAAAATTGAAAAGTAGCCTGGTCGTCAATCTTAATTCTAATTTTTCTTGTGCTTCCGACCTTTCACCTAAGTTAAGCTTATCATCATCGTTTCTGTTCAGAGAGCTCCGCTGTTAGGCTAAGCCTATCTATATATATTATTTTTGTGCAGTACTGTTTACGAAATCTGGTCTTTCGCCATTCTATTTGGAATCTTCTCAACAAAATAAACAACAAACAGTTTAACAAGTGAGCCGTTATTTGAATGACACCAGCGCCCTCGTGTAAATTGTCAGGTAAGCGACTGGTTCGCAGATGCAAGCTGCTTATTTCTACTCGTTCTCTACTTCTGAAAAAAAAAATTGTCAGCCGTTTTATCTACCGTACCTGACAACTTTAGTAAAGCATTTTTCAGTAGATGTTTTCCCTCAGAACTATAAAATCCCAAAACTTTCGACAGGAGCCGGGAAGCAATGGTCACTTTGTCGAAGACGTGGCACATGTGTTGTATGCTAATCAGTCTAGTCTACTTGTTTTTCTCGTATGCTAATTTCCTCTTTGCACAAAAGCGCAATTGTTTAAATTCCGAAGGGGCACGCTTTTGAAAGAATGTTTTTGAAGCCGTTCAAAAAACTCGCAGCACGTGTATTATCAGGTGTAAAAACTCTCGGCTTCGCCTTGAGTTTTTAAACCTGATAATACACTACTGCTCGTTTTTTAAACTATACTTGCCGCCCACAAGAGTTGCCAAATATTTCAAGGGCCTTCACGACGCTCCTCACCCTGCTAATCACCACTGCCACCGGTCTTTCAGTGCACTGAGAAGACTTAAGACCTACTTGAGGTAAACAATGAAATAAGATCGCCTTAGTGGACTTGTGCGGCTAATGATATTCGTAAACATGATGTGTTTTTGAGTTCTGAGGACATCGATTTTGAATGAGAGTTTGCAGCGTCTGGAAGCAGGGGGATGAAGCTCCTTTTTTTCTGCTGGCTAATACTTCCTCCTTTTCAAATTGAACCAGAATTTCGGTTGCCATTTTAACCTTGACTATGCCTTGTCTCGATCTCACTCTAATAAAACATCGACAGTTCCGTGAGCTTTTTCATGAGTTTTATGTGAATCAAGCCTCTTCCGTTTGAAATGTTCGATATCTCTGTAGCATAGGGATTACTGGAATATTAGAACATTTTGGTTTTTTGGTTGAAAATTAAGGTAAACTTCAGAATTTATATCGACTTCAGGAGTCTCAAGAATGCAGGAAATGGTGTTTTAGAGGGTAAAATCCAAAATATTTTCCGGGGAGGTGCATGTTCTCGGATGCCTGTCGAAGCGGCGCTCGTTGCAGCGTGCCTGCCAGGATTCAAGCAGGTTTGGTTAAGCCTACAACTAGTCAAACAAATCGCTACGCCCCTGATAATTAGATTGAATATGACTAAATCGTATTTTAAAGGAAGTGAAAGACTTCTATTTCACAAGCACCGCAAGTTGCCCCTAGATTGTCACGCCTTTGGCGCTCCTGATGGGCGCTGGCGCGCCCATATTGTCACTAGAAAAAAATTGCTCCGGCCCCCTCTTTATAGATTTCCTGGATCCGCCCCTGGAAACTGTGATTTGTTATCAATGTGTTGAATTTTAAAACAGTGCTCAAGCTTGCGCAATATCGCCTGATTTTAGCCGACTCGGCCCACTGTCGGCCTACAGCCTCGTCGGCTAACCATCCGGCGATTAAGCGCTTCGTTTTCGCACTATAACTGTTAAATGTAAATGCCTTCTTTGGGCCATTACTGATCATGATTGAACAACTTAAAACTAACAACTATATACTTAGTTTTTTTGTCAGTTGCTTCTTCAATGAAAATTAAACCCCTGATTTCACTTGAATTTCAATAATCTGAAGGAAGCTTTAAAGATAAAACGGCAAAGTTAACAGAAACGCGTTTTGACCATCTCCGAGGGTAGTTAATTTTCTTGTGTTTATTTCTATAATTTAATACTATTTCTTTCGAAATGATATATATGAAATAAATCATATATGAACTGCGGAAATGAAATCAAATGAAGAATGATCCTCGCAGTTATGAACGCAATTTAAGCAATTGCGAAAAGAATCCTGAAAAAAAAAATTCAGGACTTCAACGGGGTTCGAACCGGCGTGACCTCGCGATACCGGTGTTTCATTTATCAAACCGAAATCTGAACCCTGGAATAAAGTTATTGCTATGGTCGACAGAATTGCTTTTCGTGCACACGTGGTTGAACTAAAGAAATCTCACATAAGCCATGTTAATGTTTTTTAATTTATTATTTTCGTTATTATTTGAAAGCTCGGCTCCCAAAGGAATCGATTAACATGTTCCCTGTGCCTCTTGAAGGATAATAACATGGTCGTGAATGCATTGTGTTGTTATAGCTATAACAGTATTTCCTTTTTTTTGGTGAAAAGATGAGTAAAAAAAAATTGTTTGCTACAAAAATGAAGCTAACAATGGCCTGATATTGGGCATCGTTATATTTCTTTTCCAAATGTTCGACTTTAGAATAAATTACGCAGGGAATATAAACGATAATGCCTTGATGATTAAAACTTTGAAATTCGTTTTAATTATTTTGTTGTTTTTTTATTCGGCGGTCATTTATTAGAATGACGAGGAGGATACATAGATGAGTACGTTCGCTGCCAAGTACTCTTGCCAAGTATTTCTCGATCATGATCGATTAAATTTGCATTAACATCAATTGAGATCAGGTCAGTGTGTCATTCAGTTGATTTCTTATGGCACAGTTTTAAAGATAAATTTTCTTTTTCTCCTAAATTCATGATTCTATTAAAGTAGCCAAATTACCCGTGAATTCACCTGATGAGTAACAAATAATACCTCCTAAGATGTAATAATATCAATGAGCAACTGATAAACACATTAACCTAAAAAGTCAAACTTTCGTTATCTGTAAGAGATTTATTGCAACATATATTTTTTTTTTGTATACCGTGGAAGGAAATTAACATATTGAAAAAATAATTATGTTTCTTGCCACCTGATTAATTTTTGTCATAACGCGGCCGGCGTAGGGTGTCCGTTTGATCCTCGGCTTATGAATAATAAAATTATATTGCTTGTTTGCGCAGGCTAAGTCCCTTGAATCTTTTTCATCATTTCACTTCAGCGAACATGCATAATCAGTAGTCATTTTCTATTATTGAATTATTAGTATTATTACTATTATTGCTGTTGGATGCGCAGTTTTCACGAAAAGAAAGAGAACTTAGTTTTTTTTTTTCTGACGGACATCCATTCTGATCATGAAAAATGACAAATATATTTTTTCTTGCACGCAGCACAGTGATTTAAACTAAAATCAGCTAGAATTAATTTTGTTTAATTACAAATCACCGCCGCTTTGTTGTTTGTTGTCATTCATGACATCTAATTCAGTTTTAATAATTTACCGTTTTATTTTCATGTTTCTGTGATTGTGTCTTCTTAATAACACAGCTGAACTGCTAATTCCAAGGTTTTATATTTATTTTCATTTTTGCAATTTTATATTAAATTTACCGTGTTTCATAACATCGAATATCAACTTTTTTTAATAATAAAAATGAAACCTTTTAAGCTCTTCTTTAATAAGTTGAAGTGAAATCAGGGGTTTATTTCTTAATGAAGAAAAATATATCCCTGACACGAGCTGACAGCGACTGCTTGTCACTGCTGTTTGTTCGCATGAGGCGAGGTGAATAGCTGCGTGTTGAAAATAAGGTTTACACACAACATATTTTAACCAGCGCTCCTCATCCGCGAATTTTTTGTTTCATTCATCATTGATATGAATGCTACCGACAACTCTTCAAACTCAACAAAGCGTGCTTGTCTGCGTGAAATTATTGACCATTACGACATTTTCTTCACAGTGCTGTCCATCATTATGAACGTTTTAACATGTCCTTTGGTTACTCTTCTAAACACGCTTATCCTAATCGCTTTGAAGACAAAACGAAGACTTCGGACCATGCACAATTTACTGCTGGGCAGTATGGCAGTAACAGATCTGGCGGTGGGAATAGTTGTCCAGCCATTATTTATCACGAAAGAGATTGTTCTCATTGCTGGTGGATCGTTGTCTTTTTACTGCAAATTCCAAAAAAATCATCTTATCTTAATAACAACCCTTTGCGTTTTATCAGTTCTTCATTTGGCTCTTATTGCCGTTGAACGTTTTCTTGCGATGAAATATTCATTGCGTTACGACAGTATCGTCACCAAATTCCGCCTAACTGTTGCAGTTTCATGTTGTGGGTTTATAATAATTGTTTATCGGCTTATTAGGATTTTATATAAAATTATATTTCCAATGATTGTCTTTATATTTCTAAGTTTGGCTGTAATTATACAGTCGATCCCATTAACGTTGTTCAAGAAAAAAAAAGACGTTTACAAGTTAACAAAACTCACGTGCCTCATTAACATTCAAATAACGCGCGTGTGAAAACTGAATTATTCCATTGGAACGTGCAGCTGAACACATGTGTAGAAAATGGCCACGGCGGGAAGTTCAAAACAGTTTTTAAACTGTTTAGAACGTTTTGGATGAAAAGAAAAAAAGTAGTTACCTAACAAGAAGAATAACTAATTTCCCAGTTCTGGAAAGCGCCGAAGAATTCCGTTCGAAACTAGCTCACATTCTGCCAGATTTGGCGGATATGTCAAATTGGCTATATTCTAACCAGAAACAAAAAAAAATCAATAATATCCTCAAACGACTTGGAAGTTGCATATAAATAATGAGTAAATCCATATGTGCCTTCTTACGTGTAAATCCAAGCCTATGCACAGTTCTGCACAATGTTTGTGGGCTAAAAGCGGAGCCGATTGCATGAAATATTTTCGACGCTATTTCATTTAATTGCATTTCTGGATGTTCTAAAAGACACTCCATGATCATGTACTCTTCGTGCGGAAAAAGAGAAGTTGTCTCAGGTGGACGACCGATCGGCCAAGGCTTTACATCGCCGTTAGCATAGAAGTTAGCACAAGTGCGTTTAACTGTCATTGGACTTACAAAGAGATTAGTAGCTATCTCCTGGTACGTTTGTGCATAAAAAAAAGTGTTGATATATTATTCTCCACCTCAAATCGTCGGAAAAAGGACGAGGCATCTTTGAATATCAACGACTTTTCGCCGTGTTATTATTACGTGTTATTATGCAAATTCAAGGTCCCGCGCGAGAAAATTGAATATTTAATTGTTTTGTTAACTTGTAAACTTCTTTTTTCTTGAACAACGTTAATGGGATCGACTGTATATTGTCACACCTCGGTTTATTTTGTGTGCCGTCGTCATTTAGTTCAAATCAAATCTGAGCAAGTTTCCAGAGAAGCCTCTACAAAATTTCTTAACGAACGAAAAGCTTGGAAAACAACACTTATTATTATAGCTGGCGTTTGTTTATGTTATGCACCTGGATTTATTTCACCTGTAGTTGTAAGAAACATCGGACTTTCTTTAAATCCCGTTTTTGAGAGAATATCATTTAGTTCACAGCCTTTTCGTTTGTCCTTCTACATGTTAAACTCACTATTTAATCCGATTATTTATGGATGGAGGAGCGAAGAGATTCGTCAAGCAATGTTGCAGAGTTTGAAAAAGCAAGAAAACTGACATAAAAAGTACCGTGGCTCGTATAAAGAAATCTGGAAAAATGTTCGTGCTGACGATCATGACGACTAAAGACGTGTTTCAGAGTGGATGTGATAAGAGAGAAGGGAGAACTGGACCCAGCACGCACAGAACAGAAATCGGAGCAAAAAGAGACAGCTTACGGAGGCTTCCTCGCAACCCTTTGACCTCATATGCATGAAGTGTGACATACTAGACTGTCCTGGAAGAGTTGCTGAACCATTTAAGACATCCTCTCAAAAGGATTGACAGGGCGTTAACCTTTTTTCTTGAGACAGGATGTCTAAGTACTATATATAATTTACATTCCTACAAAACAAACTTGGATGCGACTAAATATAAGATATTTGAAAACGATCTGCGTAGAACTGGTATATTTAAAACTTTAATAGTGTGGAGACAGCAGTAAATAATCAAACGTATCAGCTCGGATTGGTCTATTTTTCAAGTGAAAGCTTTTTAAAACTGAGTTCACAGATAAAATAATAAAAATAATGATAATATAGTGCCATAGGTAACGCAGCAATCCGACGAGTTTGGTGTTAATATATATATATATATATATATATATATATATATATATATATATATATAAATTCATTGAATGCAGATCAGACTTCAGAAGATATTCATTCGTTTAATGCTACAGCACTGTTTCGTATGGTCAAAATTAAGATGACCACACTCATCAGGCAATTTTAACGAATAACCCGTACATTTCAAAACTGGCGGTTATAAGCATTTAACACCGTTGCTATGCAATATATAAACAAAATTAACTACGAGGTATATAAATAGACGCAATAACATACTTAAGCGGAATGAGGGGTTGCGTTACTGTGTGACAGCTACGTTATGAAGTTCTTGAGTATAAATCTGTTCCTGTGAGGGCATGAACTTGCTAGTTCGTTGCGTTTGTTAAGGCTACATAATTCTTATATACCTCGTAGTTAATTTTGTTTATATATTGCATAGCAACGGTGTTAAATGCTTATAACCGCCAGTTTTGAAATGTACGGGTTATTCGTTAAAATTGCCTGATGAGTGTGGTCATCTTAATTTTGACCATACGAAACAGTGCTGTAGCATTAAACGAATGAATATCTTCTGAAGTCTGATCTGCATTCAATGAATTTGTCTTTGCTCCTCTAATGAATTAGAGTTGAGCGCTTTTTGAAATCCATTCTACTGAACTGTCATAGAATTTATATATATATATATATATATATATATATATATATATATATTTATATATATATATATATATATTTTTTTTTTTTGTTAATGGCGGTCTTCTTCAGTTGTAGCGAGAAGAACAATTGGCAAGTCAATTTGTGTAGGTCTTTAAAGCAATGACAATAGACAAGTATTACAGGAATTATAAAAAAACATCAATTGCGAAAGAAAGCAAAAGAAACATGACAAAAGTGAATATTTTTTAAAATAACAGTACTGACGAAAAGAGCAAAAATTAAGACAAAGAGTTAAATTTGCACGACAGAGCTGTTTTTCCTTCATATTACTTTAAAAGTGCAGTAAACTAATGGATGAAACATAGTTCGACTCCGGAATAAAATAATTAAAATAACTCAGCGATGTGTTCTGTAAATTTCTGTCAAATATTATACTTGATGAAGACTTACCACTTTGTAACATAGAAATTTACGGGTATTCTTTAAAGCTTTCACTTTCCATTTTGAATGTTTTAAATGTGTGTTATTACTCCGATAAGACGAAACTGCATGTTGACGCGGGCGGGTGACGTCGTACGCGCCCGCAAGCTAGCCCTGCGCGACGTCGTGCGCGCCCGCGAGCTAACCCTGCACGACGTCGTACACGCCCGCGAAGCATTCCGCTATCCAGACCATGAAAAATGACGGGAATGGTTCTATGAGTATGGAGCTCCTCGAGCGGGCCGCGAGAGCTCCCCTATAAATCTCGTACCTGTTTTCTTAAAGTACGGATGTGCCTCGTCAAACTTTCCATCCTTAGCAAGAGCTATTGCTGCATTTTCTTGAGCATTCAACGTGTTAATGTGCTCTGGACCTAACGATTTCTGAAAGTGAAACAAGTATATGTGCATTAAAACGTTAGCCAAAAACAAAAAGATATAGATAACTGCTTATACTCCTTGCTAATCTTCTATATCCCTTGATGTCCTTGATATTTGAGGCACCATTAGGGAAAGGGTCCGGCAAATCTCATATCCTAGTTATTACAGGTCTAAGTATCACGGAGCCAGCGGTTAACTACATATTTTTGGGTATGTACTTGGTGTATCCCTTATTATTTTGTATTTAAACACTTAGTTTTTATTTTAGTAGAAAAAGAAGATAAAAACAGCAGAATAGGGAATCGAACCCGGGCCGTATGATCTGCTCCATGCACACTATCCACTGTACCACCGAGGACTAGCTGCCGGAAATTGTAATTTTTAAGGGATATAAGATAATATGCTGCCAGCCCAGACCATATATAAGAACTAACCCTTTCGAAAAAGTGAAATACTGGAATCAGTGCTTAAACCTAAATACTAAAATCATTGCTTCAACCCTAGATACTGTAATCCGTCCCTAAATTACACTGCAATATATCTAAATACATTACAATAAGGGATACATGAAGTACCATACATGATGATCAGGGATACACCAAGTACCTAGGTATTTTTGTATCCCAGATTTGTTACTGGCTATCCTAGATTTTCGTTCCCCAATTACATTATCCCATACAAATGGTATTTTCTTCGGAATTATTTTCCCTCAATATCCCACATCCCAGTAAACACCAATAGTCTCGAAATAGTCCTCAACTGTTACTGGTACAAAAGCACAGCATTTGAAAGTTACATCTCCCTTCAAATTCGTTACAGTAATAAATCAAATCAAATCAAATAAAAGTTTATTAGCATTCCATATACATACATGGTATTGCCCAGGGGCGGATCTAGGGGGAGGGTGCAGGGAGTGCGCAAATAATGAAACAGTGTTCTTACCAAGAGGAGATAACCTGTAGCGTAGCTTCCCAACAGGAAACAACTGACGTCCAAACTATTTGGTACTATTTGAGAGATTCGCGCTTGCAGGGACATGTAAGTCTAGACTGTAAAGTGGGACTTCTTTAATAGTGCATAATACATTCACCAAAGGTACAGAACTAGGTGCTTGTACTGTGGCATTTTTTCTTTCCTTGGGTAAACCCCATATTAGTCATGTTAAAATCCTGAATCCACCCCGTGGTCAGTGGGGTCTTTGGGATCACGTAAAGTTTAACTTAAATGTTCATGCTAAGGTGATGTCCACAACTAAAGTAGTACTAAAGAGTAATTTTATTTTATTCTTGGTTTTCACATGACGTCATAAAAATTCAAAAATCTAAAGTTAATACATCCTACAAAGCTGTTTCTAACACGGTATGTGGATACCAGTGTTATAATCTTTCACAAAAAGTTTCAGGTTTTGCTTCCGATTTATAAAGGTTTTAAATGTGTCACGCAATTCGTCACGCTATTTCAGATAAGCCGTGATCAAAATAAACAAAATTGAACTAGTTAAAAGTTATTGTTCTATTATAGATGTTTATAGGCCGATTAAATGGCACTTAACACTATTGGATGAAAACCTGTGAAAAACCTGTGAATTTACCTGTGACTGGAAAATACCCTGTGAAAAAACCTGCGAATTTTGCAAGACTTAAATTTTGCAAATAAATGGAAAATTTATGACCCTGTGAAAAAACCTGTGAAGAAAATATGAGAGAAATTCCTAAAAAAAACTGTGAAAAACCCTATGAAAAAACCTACGAAAAAAATTCGTAGGAAATATCTTTTAAAAACCTGTGAAAAACCCTATGAAAAAATCTGTGAGTAAAATTTGCAGGAAATTCCTTTTTAAAGCCTCAGTGAAAAAACCTGTGAACAAAATTAGGCTGTGACAAACCTGTGAAGAAAGGTTTAATTCACTGAAACCAAACATGTGAATTAGCCTGTGATCACATGATTTTTACATCAAATGATAAACAAATGACCAAAAACATACATATTACATGCATTTGGCTCGGAATATTCCACTGTTTGCGAATATATACACTGTTTTCAATAAAACCTTGATTGTGTAGTTGTATTGGTTTGAACTTATAGATATTTAGTCATGTATTTCAGACAATATAGCACATTAAAAAAGTACATGTATTATTTTAATCTTGTTTCTTCGCTTCTTTCTTTAATAAGTATAAGGAGGTTAACAGATCTAGTAAATAAAGAATATCATAAGGTTTGTGTGAAAATTCAAGTTTTGCAAGCTGATCAATTCAAATTAATTGGCCACAAGCTTATGCACCTATCAATGTCTTGCCCCAACGGGGGGAGGCCGGGCACATCCGGGGGCTATTGACATTTTTGAAAATAAAATGTCAATTATCCCAACTCAAAGGCTAAACAGACATGACAAATATCCCCTCCCATGGGAGCACAATTTTAGCCAGGATTTAAAGATAGGCCGTCCAAGAATGTGAAATTCTCTCGCTCGACAGGCGATCATGCCGAAGACACGATCCTTCTAGGGGGGTCTGGGGGCCCTAACCCTAACCCCCCCCCCCCCCCCCCACGAAATTTTGAAAAATGAAGGCCTCTTTGGCATGTTTTCCGCGATTCTGGGAAGCAAACAGATCATTTCAACTCCACTACACAACAGACATTATACGAAAGTACGCTCCAATAGGTTTATTTTGATGCATTTCGGCCGGACACCAACGGCACTACCAAACATACAATAATGTGAGTACAACAATACAATATAACAGTGTAGTAAAATCTAAGCTTCCCACAAAATCAAAATAAAAATGTTTTTAGAACGTATGAACTTAGTAGTTTAGCTTTGTCTGACAGCAAATTAATAAATGCACGTAGTTCTTTTAATTTCACGTTGACAGGCGAAACTTCTATTCATTTCTTATAAATATTAAGTAAAAAGTGAAACAAAACCAAAGGCCGTGTAATTTATTTTTTAAAAAACAAACTGAAAAGAGCCAAGTGGCATGGGAAAATAGAATTATTCTGTCTAAAAAGACAAATAGGAAATAAATATATAATCATATAAATGTGCACTGTCTTTTGCAAGAAATGTAGAGATGGCCAGATACATGTAATATGCTATCTACAGCTGCTAAAGAACCAAACTGTGCATGTATTTTATGTGTGAGTAATTAATCCTTAATTTCTAAAAGCTGCATCTGTTTCAGTTAAGTTAAAAAATACAATTCTGCATGTGTACTTCAAGAGCTTATATTTACACCTTTAGTCATTGTAATAGAAAGGTCCCATAATAATGGTTTGAGTCTAGTGAGTATGATATAATTTTGTTATTTGTACATTATACTGTAATGAAGTTGTATAATTTTCAATTTGTAACTTAATTATTAAAACTGATCAAGATTTCTGAAAGTTATTTCAGTCTATGTTTTTACAAACCTGTTACTGAATACAAGAACATGCAGACAAATTTGTCAAATATTAAAGTTAGTCATAATGCAATGAGAATCCACATAGATTACCTCAAACATGCATTGTACTGATCATTGATTGTAAGGCAATAGGTAATGAAAGCTTGCCTTTAGCTATATAAAGTGAATACAATATTTTGTGATGACATTGTTGGTGTAATTAAGACTTTGAATTTTTGGCCGCCAAGATGGCCACTCCATACATTTCTTACTAAAAATGTCTAATACTCGTTCGCCTGTAACTCTTCAACGAAATGCTTTTGCGCTTCAAAACTTGGCCAAGATGTGTATTTTTAAACTCTCTACAATTCCATAAACATTTTTGGAATCGAAAGCTATTGTTTAATGCTTCTGAATTTTGATATGACTTAAGTGAAAACCAAGAATAGTACTTTATAATCGTCTTGAAAGAAGGAAAATCGGGTACAAAACAATAAAATCCAGTATAATAATATATATACATAGCCCAAGCCTAACAGCGTCGCACTTTGAACAAGCTTAACTAAGGTGAAACTTAACTAAGGTGAAAGGTTGGAAGCACAAGAATTAACATTGACGAACGGGCTATTTTCAATTTTAGCAGTTCTCAAAAACAGTATTACGCGACCGTCTGCACAGTACATTTTTATAGACCGTACAAAAGTTCACAAAAACAACTTTTCTCTGTCTAGAATAACTAGTACCACTGGTTTCCGAATAAAATACTGTTTATGTTTGTCAAAAATTGCCCGAGAAACTGATTTGAAAATCAAAAATTGCAAAAATACACACAAACATATTTGCATAAGGCGATGCGAGTGAAGATAGAACTGTACTATAAAATCAGTCTTGTTTTGTTTACATAAAATCGCTTTTCAATCTATCTATTGAATGAACAAACACATAAAAATGGACAACACAATCTTCTTTCGAAAAAATTTATTCAAATCTCCATTAGTTTACGTTTAAAAGCAAAACGCGTACCATTTAATTATAGCTCATCGAGTTCAAGCTTTCTTCGATGAAATTCAAGAGATCGATACAACTGAATTTAAGCACGTTTTAAAATCAATTCTCCAAAAATAACAATAACACTAATAAAAAGTCACTCACAGATTGATATCAACATAAATTCTCATCGAAAACTGTAATCTGTTTTACCTTTAAGCCCCTCGCTTGCTTGGAAATTCAAATCTCCGCTTCTGGTTCTGAAATCCGTAGAAAACAAACATCTACTGCATTGATAAAAACGTAATACATGAAGTTCCTCGAAGCAAGATTTTATCCCTGAAAGCTCGTCTTTTTCCACTAAAGCGGCTTCTGAGTATACCTTAATCAGTATCCCTGTCTTGAGAAGCAAACCGCGAAAAAATGCAGGAAAATAACGAGTTTAATTCTCCGCTAGACACAACAAAACAACTGAAGTGTTTACCGAGCTCACGGCTGTGTGGCCGCGCGAAAAACAAAGCCTTGCTTTCAAGATCCCGGATGTTGTTCCAACACGGCGGGCGGGCACACACGCGCCCGCGAAACATTCCGCTAGCCATGACCATGAAAAATCACGGCAAAGGTTCTATGAGTATGGAGCTGCGCAGCCAGGCCTTCGGCCTGGCAAGTGCTCCGCTATTAAGGTTACAGTGTACCTTCGGGGGTGTCTCCAGTATAACAGCTCTAGCGTCTTAAGATTACACTAAATATACCTAAACCCAGATATCAAATTAAAGCTTATAGAGCTGGCTATCTAAATATGGAAACCATTTGGTAATAAAAAGAATTGTCGAATTTTTTACGACGTCTAAATTCGAACGTCCGAATCAGCTTTAAAACGCTATAACTCAAAGCGATTATTATATTTTGCTAATTTGATTTGTTCTCGGGTTTCTGGACACGAAGCGCTAAAAAACGTGTCGGCGATTTTCTATATTCAATTGCAGTGAAAAGTTACAGAATATTTTCGAAAAGGGGAGAAAAAAAATTGGAATGATCGCACGGAAATGCCTCTTGACGAAAACGTTTTCGGAATTAAGAAATTCGCCGACATGTTTTTGTTGATTATATGTTAGCCTAGCTTCTGTCCAAATTTAAGGAAAATCGAACAAATTCCCTTTGAGTTGTAGCTCTTTAAAGTGTCCCCAACAAGCGAAAAATTAACTTTGAGAAAACGGCGCTTAAAAAAACATATCGCTTAATAAACAAACTCCGCCCACAAAAGTTATACCGTCATTACTCCGTCAATTTTCACTATTTTTCGATACTTTTTTTTTTGGATGAAAGTTCATTCTGTAAACTTTATTTTAACGCCAAAAAAAAATCTTCAATAAATTTTCGATCTGAAGGTACACTGTAACCTTAAACAAGCCGCTTGATTTACGTGAACTTTTATAGTTCTCCAGCGAGAACTGCGTGCTCTCTTCCGACATAAAGTCGATTAGGGTAGTCGTTGCTTTCGCGGACAATGATTCTCCATAGTTTTTGCAAGCCACAGAGTCCGCCGACCTCGAAGCAGACGACGGCATGTTTGTTTGTTGAAAAGCATGTGCGTCTGTACGGCTAAATTTGGGGCACGCGGGTCCATTTGTTGGCAAGTCGAGACTCCTCTGGAGGTAATTTCGGCCGGCCTAAACTTTGGTAGAACAAGGAGCAAAGGACCGCGAACGAAAATGCTGCTGGAATACGTAGGATCTATAGAAGATCTGATCAGCCAAAAATAGTAATACAAACATAGTTTCGTTGTCGCGTTAATTGTTCTACGTAGTATCGGCTTTGCTCACTATGCTTGCTAAACTTTGGGCACGTGGGCCGTTGCAATTTACTTTTACACGGCAAAGTTAATTATTGACCCGCGTGCCAATTTTTAGGGGGCCGTGTGAGATGCTGCACATAAGGAACAAAACACAGAAACTGGGCACTCAATCGAATTAGAGAACAAAAATTGAAAATAAATAACATGACGTCGCAACTTATTTTATGCCATGATCGGTTTCAGTTGGTTTTACATTTCTTACGACTGATTTCATTGATAAGCGACTCTTTAAGTCAGTAGTTGCCAGGCATAACTATTCAATGACATCAATGGGTAATCAATGAAAAATCAATGGGTAATCAATGAGTAATCAATTGATTACTCATTGAGTATTGCCAATACTCAATGAGTACTCAATGACTAATCAATGACCCACAAAATTTTTGGTCATTGATTAGTCATTGATGTCATTGATTAGTCAATGATTTCATTGATTACTCATTGATTTAATTGATTACTCATCGGGTTTATCGAATGGTCTAAAAATCCAGGAAAAATAAAACAAATTATTTTGCTTTCAACTTTATTTATCACAGCTCTGTTACCCTGACATTTTCCGTTGCTGATGTTGTTGCACCTTGTGTCGTTTCCGCGTTGTTTCCTCGTTGTCGTTTATTATTAAACCAGACCTTTACGGTTCTTGGCTCTAGGTTATTTAATCTGGCAAATTCGTCAAGTACCCCTTGTGTAGGGTACTGAGAATCCTTGTATAGCGCCTCTAGTGCCATTCTTTGTAGTTCAGAGATATTTGTCCGCCCAACGGTACAGGAAGAACTTGTCAGCCCTCGTTCGTACCACATTCTTAGCGACGATCCACAAGAAATGGTATTTGGAAACAAGAACTTAAAAGAAACGGATTCTGCTTCCAGTTCAAAGCACCTTAAAAGAAATCCTCATTCATACGTCTGCCACGAAGGCCAAATATACCACATCGCCGAATTCTGGCCTGGCAGGATGGAAGGCTCTATATTCCTTCCGCTGGCCGACAGAACCGATTTTTTCTTGCGCATGATAAACGGTATGCAATGTTTCTTTCAAGTAAAGAGGATAACAGTTTCTTCAAGCTAAGGCGCAAAGATATTGTATGTGCATAGGAAAATAATGACTTTGTCGTTGGTCAAATTGAGGGAATGACAACAAACCCGACGAGATGAAAAAATGCACATCCCCTATTTGACTGGAAAATTTCTAAAACAGATCATGTTAGGTTAGCTGTGAATTTATTTGTAAGCAACTTAGACCGAGGAATTAGTACCGCCAAAATAACAAAGAAGCTTTTTCGTTCCAAAACATATAAGGTTTTGGGGTCTTACCAGTTTGTACAGAAAATTGACATAACTCCATCTGAAGACGGTATTCTTCAACTAAACAATGAAACAGTGGCAGAAATAGAAGGACATCGTAAGCGACTTGAGGACCAGCAAAAGAAACTGGAGGAAACAGCGGAGATGGAAAAGCAGGAAAAAAATTGAACGCATGAAACAGGGACCAGCAGAAAACATGACCATAGCGGTTTAAAAGCAGCTGTTGAAGGATAAAGCAATTCCATTCAATTCCAAAGCAAAACAATCGGAACTTGTTAATTTGTTGAAGACTGTTAATGCCTGTACAGAAAGTACAACACAGAACAATATTGGCACGTACAACGCAAGGGCAAGAAAAGTGACAGTGTCTGCCAGTATACCTTTGCGACTTAATACAGCGGCTTATGATGGTAGCCTTCCTAAGCCAAAGCAGTCTTTTTTTGTTGAAAAAGAGCCACCGCAGGAAATCTCTATTAGAGTCATAGATCTTCGGTCTAGTTATTGTTAAGCTGTTTTGTTAAGAACCAAAAATGCTCAGAGACAAAGGTCAGTTCCAATACAATGTTTCGTTTTCCATCGCCCTATCTCTCGTGAAAGTGCGTAGGTCGGTGACGGTCTGGAGAAAGAGGTACATCGAGGAATGTAATCAAAATGAATAATTCGACGTATACATTATCTTCCCCAAGACTACAATTTTGCAAAGAGCCACTGTTACTTCAGAATTAAGGTGTTTGAAGACGATTTGTAGCGGTCACTTCAAAAAATTGGGTTATAAATGAAACATTTTGTGGGATGGTCAGACAAGAATAAAATGCATTTGTGGAAATTAATACGCATAACGATTTTGTATATTTAACCTTGAATTTAAACTGTACATATATAGGACTGGTATTTTAGCCAGAATTTCAGAAATCCCTTATTCTTTTTGTTTAATAAAACAAGAATGGTATCTTATTAATTTTGATGAAAGAGGCGGGAAATGAGTAGTCAATGGGTAATCAATGCATAATCAATGCGTAATCAATAACATCAATGTATAATCAATGACATCAATGAATAATCAATGGTATCAATGAATAATCATTGACATCAATGAGTAATCAATGACATCAATGAGTAATCAATGACCCACAACATTTTTTGGGTTCGATTAATCATTGATTACTCATTGAGTATTGGCAATACTCAATGATTAATCAATTGATTACCCATTGATTACCCATTGATTACTCATTGATGTCATTGATCATTGATTAATTATGCCTGGGGTCAGTAACGAAATTTTTACAGCACCCTCGCTTTCTCGAAAATTTCCCTTGAGAGTTAGACAGCTAGCGAAGGTCTTGTGTAACTTTTATAGCGGCTATAGCTCAGCATTTATAAAATAGCTCGAAAATTATGAGAATTTTATTTCAGAATTTCATTCAGTTGTTATCATTTGATTGCCTAGAATACAATTATTAAACTATCATCTACAGTTTCTACAGAAGGCCACTTGTTGTGGTTGATAGTCTCGACAAGGGCAAAGACGCATGCGTGCTGAGTTCCTTGCTACACAGCTGAATAAGAGCGACATCCTTTGTGTCGTACAAGACTGGTCAGTGGGATTGTACGAAGGCTCAACTAGATTTTCCTCTCTGGCATGTCTTGTGCAAGATATTCCAATCCTAGAGAAGATGGATCATTTCAGTTAGTATAGACACTCGTTGTATATCACAAATACGCAAATCTGATTGGCTAATATATAGATTATTGCATTATAAGAGCCTGATATCGTTAACTTTTTATTCATGAGTTTTTGAGGCGATATATCGCCAACGAGCGAGTCTTCGAAATAAAGGCTATGAAACATTAACGAACAACAACGCCTGATTTAAAGGATCTATATCATGCGGATTTTGACGTTTTGGGGTAAAATTGCCTCAAATTAGAACTAAGTACCTTTGTTATACACGAAACGCTTATAGAACGCTGAGAAGAAGATATGAAGTGAATTTTCGAAGAGGGAATCAACCATAGTACGATTTTTAGCTAGTTTTTTAAGACACAAGTTGATAAACTTGAAAAAATGGGCTGCAATCCATTTCCATCTTGGCAATCTGCAGTACAGACAGTATAAAAAAATCACTATAAAAGAATGGCGACATAGCCTTTTTTTAATTGAAATTATTCATACATAATCAGTTGATTTCTTCAACTAAATTTAAGTAAATTAATGATTTACAATGAGAATATTACTAAGTCAAATTAGCATCAAGTAAAAAAATGCATCTGATTGGCCTATTAGAAGCAATTTATAAAGAGACATATTAGAATGGACAATACAAACGGCGAAGCGATACCGTATCATTCACTAGTGAAGTAACTGATCGTATCACTTCACTGATGGTATGGATTTTATTAAAGGCTTTATCACACTGATTCTCGGCTACACCTTGTGGAATATTCACTCATAGATAATCGGCATCGATTTTCGGTTTTGTTACCAACATGTAACGGAAATGAGAAATGGAGTGCATCATATATCCTGATGCAGATACGAAAAAGAGCTTGGGAAAATTCAAAGTATGTAACTGCCCATTATTCAGTTTATTACAATATACTTACTTCTCAAACTCTTTCAGTGAGTTAATTTTATTGAAAAATGAAGGTTCACACAGGAAACCTAAAAGCAATGAAGAGATGAATTAACATTTCAAGCAAAACCTTTTCTATTACAATCCAAAAGAGGATCGATATCAAGCAAAGAGACTCCACCCCTTATTCATTGGTAAATTATCATATATGTGCATGAAATCAGGGGCGTAGATACCTGTACGCACGTACGCAGGTGCCTACGCGTACCTAGAAAAGTCGAAAAAAAGAAAAATACGGCCTAGTTGAAAGTTTAGTCAAGATTTGGTGGGACTTGAGGGTGTAAGGGGGGGGGAGGGGGAGGGGGGTATGGGGGTGTTTGAAAATTGATTGTGCGTACCTCTGAAAAAGTCCTGGCTACGCCCCTGCATCCGAGCATATGAACTTTGAAATTAAAGTATATTTGCTGTACTTCTCTTTGGGTCTGTTTAATTTAATTTAATTTTATTTTATACTTTTGTCAGTTTTTCTACAAAGATATTTTTCCGTTGTGAACATGATTTGAACAATTGACATACGTGTAGTCAGCTTGTGCTTGTTAACGGCGTATGCTAGCCATAAATTCAAATAGACCTGTTAAAAGGATCCCGTTTGACTCGATCGGGGATTTTGACATTTCCCAATCGTCCCAGATTTTGCCGACTTACGAAAACACGAAATTGTAGACATCCTCTATCATCTGGAATGGTTTTCTCGAAGCGTCCCAGATTTCTGCGATGATCGGCAAAATCTGGGACTGTCAGGAAACAGCAAAATCCGCGATCGTCTGGGATTTTCCTGACATGAAAGCCAGACTTTATCAAAAGCTAATGCGTGGCAGGTGTGTATAAGTCCTGAATACGAGGCCACACCTCCACTTTGAAGAGTATTATGGTATTTTTTGAAACGCTTATTTGTATAGTGGAACCCATCTAGTTATTACCAGCACTTTTTAGTGGCACAAAAGCCAGCCTGTACAAATATTTGTGGCCCAACAGTTGTCGTATAGAGCGTTTTCATCTGACGTCACGGCGGCCATATTGGTGTTCCAAAACAAAGAAACGGTGGCTATATTGGTGTACCAAACCAATCCTCCGGGAATTGAACTCTATTTTTATGCAAACATTTTCTGTTGCTTCAGTAAACCAATATGGCCGCTGGTCACGTGAGTGAAAACGCTCTATAGAGTGTTTTCACTCACGTGGTCTGCAGCTATGCTAATTTATTTTAACAAAACAAAGTGTTTGCATTAGAAAAGAGTTCAATCCCCACAGGATTAGCTTGGGACACCAATATGGCCGCCGTTTTATTGTTTTGGGACACCAACATGGCTGCCGTGACGTCATGTGAAAACACTCTATTAACGGGTTTTTACTGTACAAATTAAAAGCTCCTATGAGCCAACACGTGAATACGAAACAATCTTCTGACCCTCCCCTCTCCAACGCGTTTTGCTACATCGACCCTCCCCCACCCCCCAACTCTCTGCGTCCAACTCCCCACCCTCCCCTTCCTCCAAGGCAGATGTCCATCACCTATCGCATTTGGAACGGGCAAAATATATGCGCAAGCCTTATGTACTGGTCAGTGGAATTACTAAGAAAAGTTTTGCAGCTGAAAGGAGGCTGGGAGTGAAAATTTGCATAATTGTCAACGTATGTACGCACATATGTCTTGTTCAACGCTTCGCGTATTTACAAGATAAAAAGGTGGAAATTGTAAAGAAGCCCTAAATAACGATTTACCTAGAGTCACTACCTGTCTCCTCCACAACATTTTGATATTTTACGAAAACATGGAACAAGTTGTTTATCACTCTAAAAATAATAAATCAACAAACCATTTTGCGCGCATGCGTCTTTACAGGAATTGCCCTTGGAACCGAGCACCAAGTGCATTTCTTTCAGTGGTGGCCATTGTTCATCTTGTTCGCAAAAATTCTAGAAAGAGCAGAAGTGAAAAATAAGGGCTGGAAAATGGGATGCGGAAAATAAATTTAAACAAGCTATTATTATGAAGCGTTTACTGCATACAAATTACAAAGGTACACCAAATTAACCCTTCACTCCTAGATTCAATTATATGGAGACATATAGTGTAGTTCTAACTTATGAGTCTGTTGACGTAATGCTTTGGTGTGACCATTGAAATGAAACCTCTTCAGTAGTACTTTACATTGTACCATTCAAAATTTTACAAAATGAAATTTGGGATTTTTCTTGAATTTTGATTGTTGGCAATCTTGGGAGTCAAAGGGTTAAGACCAGTTTATACACGAGATTTTTTATTCGATTTTTGTCGCGCTCTCCAATAGAACTTTTGTCGTAAGTGTTAACCTAAGCGGCGATTTGGGTACGATATATTTGCTGTAATGTGTGGCGATTTCCCAAAAATTGCCGCCAAGTTGCATCAGGTCGAAACCTCTGCGATATCGAGGCGACAAACCGTGCCCAAATCGCACTTAAATCGCCGCTAGTTTACTCCTGCAACTTTCATCGTGAGTTCGAGCGCGACGAAAATTGCATTAAAAAGCGCGACAAAATTTGCACACAAAAAGACGCATGACTTTGTATAAACTGGCCTTGAATGTACGCAAATAATTCTTTACACACCAGTTTTTCAACGAACATGTTTACACGTTCAAGCATGCCCTTCGTTGTCCATTCATAAGGTAGATAGGGCGTCACCTAGAATACAGAAGACCATAGACTTTAAAATGTAGTAATTACGAGTAAAATCCAGAATTTTCAGAGACCTAGTAATGAAGCATTTCCGGTGGGATCATTTAATCCTTTTGTCAAGAATACTTTCTGAAAAATGTCTAGAAATGGTTTGGTAGAGTCTACCTTCTATAGCTCAGAAGGAGGTCGGACACCTATTGAGAATTATATAACGTAATGTCGACACTTACAATTTTATTTTCAATAAATTTTTAAGTGTAAAAAAGAAAATCTAAAATCCCCACTCAGTGTTGAACCTGTGACCTCAGCTAGGCTTAGACTTACATAGCCTGTCGTTCCACTGTACTACCTAGCTTCTCGGGTTGCTTAGTCCTAAATTTAACTATATAAACTGCTACCCCAAACCTCAACTGAAAGCTAACCAGTTACTCCGTTATATAAGTCTCAATAAGGTGTCCGACCTCTTTCTGAGCTATGGAATCTAGACTTTACCAAATGGTTTAGCTCGGGATGCACCGCCATTTTAAACGCAGAAAAGGACCAAGGGAAGAATATCGGGGGGGAGGGGGGGGGGGGGGGGGCGTTGAGGAGTTGGCTGGAGGTCTAAGAAAGATAAATCTTGTCCTTGTACTCAGGTTCTTATAGCATGGCAACAAGCTCCTTTCAGACCGATGTATTGGGTTAAAAGAAATCGGTGAGAGAGGCGAACCGAGTGCGGTCTGGGAAGGGGAAGGCATATGGCTATCAGAATATCAAATGATCATGACTTGTTTAAACAAGTCGAATATACCGATCGTATATAACTTACTCGTATATTTATCACAGGTGTACAGACAGTCCCTAATGACCTGCTCTAAATGCATGCAACACAGCTGAGTTCGCAGAGAATCGTACAGTAACGCCGTTTATAGGTGGTTTTCACGGCTGCCAAACGATGGAAACGAATGGAAACGAATAACGATACACGCTCGTAATGGACTGGACCCTGCAGTGATCTCATAGTAAGTTAAGTCACAAACCTTTCTAGAAACGATCTCCTTTATTGTAGATTCTACCAGACTAAGATCATTTATGTCAATAGTGTACACATGGGGCTTGCCAACGAATGTTTCCATATATGGGTGCTGTGACGTCAACTATAACAAGAAAGACCATGGGTCAATTCAATAAAATTTTACAAGTGTAGCTATTGTTTTCAACCTCTGAAACAATAGCTACACTTATAAATCATACTTGTAAAAGTTTTATTGAATTGACCACAAGGCACACAATTTATAAGTTTGTGTACAACTTGAAAGGTTCTCAGTGTTTTCTTTTGTTTGTTTTTTTCTGCCGAGGGGTGAAAGGTTTTGAAATCAAAATTTCGCAGGGAAGACATGCTTCGATTGCTTTCATACTTCCCCAAGTTTATGAAATGTGATCAAAGTATTATGTGTCAGTGGTTTCCAAGCGACAGCGGTTACTATATCAACACCAAATTTATTGCCCCTTGTTTTTAATAATCATAATCTAATTTTTATAGTTCTCACTTATCACCAGCTGCAGACGAAGTTTCAAGAAAATTTATATGATGGTTAAAAATCATTTTTTAGGGCGTGATAGGCAAAACAGTAATAAATCAAAATATTTGCATAAAGCAAAATATTTCCAAAATTCCCTAGATATTATTTCAAAATAGCCAGCCGTTAAATTAATGAACTGAGTCAAGCCTCCTTAAGTGAGGTACCCAAATTACACGTAAAATATGTAAACTCACTGCTCTAAATGTCGGTTTTGCGCCAAAAAACTCCGAGTTTTCGCGATTCTGTGGTGGGTTCAGCTAGAATAGAAAGAACCACATTAAATTAGTTTGATTCAAAGAAGAAAATTCTATGAACGCTCACAATTTATGTAACACTCTCCGGCACCTTTAACTAACCTTGGGATTAATGAAAACACATCCTTGTGCAATGGCTTCGAGCGGTCCCGGTCCTTCGTACGGGAATGCGAGACCAATAAAAACCTGCCAAAGTGCAAGTGACAAAGCTACTTCAATTAACGTTGTCGGATGCAAGAAGCCTCAAACTTGCGCGACAAGACATGACAGATCTAGAAATGTAGTATCTTATTTGTAAATCCCTTCATGCCTCGCCGTTGTATACTATATATGAGAAAGGGTCATCAATACGCACTTCGAGCTTGGAGGACATATTCCCGTTCGAAGTCAATGCCTTCTGATCAGAGTTTCTAGTAGTTTAACGGTTTGCTCTTTGTTCAATATTCCCTAGAAAATATGAGCCGGTTATTTAAACGAAATCTAACTTTAAGACCGCGGTTCAGTTAAGACTATTAATGGGCCTCCAGGTCTCAAGTGGATCATTTTAAGCAGATAAATGTTTTTTTCTATTCTGTGCTGTTAATGCCTTCTGGATACTGTTAACAAATAAAGTTAACAAAGAAAGTAAATAAAGTTTAAGGGTTAGCCATATTGAAATTTGTCTAGACCGCTGGTTAACACCGTGCATTTAGTAAACTTCACTATAAATAATATATTACAACTGGAAAAATTGCAGAGAAGTAAAATGATGTTTGAAGTACATAACGAAACACAGTATTTAAACTTCACCCTACCCTTCCTTGCATACGATACCTTGCTTCTTCTAAGTAACTTTTTAAGGTCTACTCCTTTCATAATACCATGATTGATTATGTAGTCAGGTACATATTTCTTGATCGCATCTTTGGAAATCTATCAAATTTAAACAATTACTGTAAACTCCTAGCCTGCAGATAACATAAATTCCATAACACATAACATAAATCCCATAACACAACACACTATTTCATCTTGCGCAGAAAGCAAGTTCCAAAATGTCAGACGGTGGGTACTAATTAAAATGCGAACTGCATACGAAAGCGAAAGTTTGAAGTCAAAGCGTTGAAGCGTTGAATGCGCTCTATTCCATTCCCTCCTCGATCGGACGAACGTCTATGTGTACTTTTTTAAATTGATCTCCCTCTCTCTCTCTCTTAGAGTAAATGTCGAAATAAAATATTTGTAAATTAAAAACACAAAGAAACAAAAAATAATTGAACAAAAATCAGTGGGGTTTAATGCACGAGACCTTCAGTATTGGTGGTTTGTACGCCAGCCATGTTGTTAGGGTCAAACAATGAAATTGGCATCCTTTGGGAATAAAACTATTTTTATGCAAATGATATATATATATATATATATATATATATATATATATATATATATATATATATATATATATATATATATATAAATCATTTGCATAAAAATAGTTCAACAGTTCCTCCAACATGACCGACGTGGAAATCACCAATTGCGTGAGCGGAGAATTAATTAATTCATGTAGTAATAAAAGAGGTAAGGTCCTGTTATACGTAATTTTTTTTCGCTGCTTTTTGCTATCGTTGCAAGTTGCACGTGTCCACGATTTTTACGTGTAACACCCAGGCCTCGTGCAACTGAATTTTTTTTTAAAGTTGCACGAAAAGTTGAATCGTTTTCTACAAGTAGTTGCATGGCAGTTGTAACGTGTAACATTGTACGCGCAACTTGCAACATTTTTTTTTTTTGCGAGACAAGTTGAACGAAAAATGGTGAAGTGTAACAGCACCTTTAGAGCAAAGCAACTTACGTTTTTCTCATTAGCGATTGTCGCGTGGATTTCCAAATACTTGTTTAATATGTCAAGATATTGTCTTCTGCCCTGAAAGTTAAAAGAACTAGTTTAAAACAAGTCGTCAATGCAGTGTATTTTTACACGTTTATCTAAATAAAATCGCACTGCTTAGAGCCAATCAGATTGCAAGGATCACCAGTGATTTCAAAATGGATGTAAAAAATTGCAAAATCTTGGCATACAGACACTTTATAACACGATATAAAACAAAGATTGAGATTAAAGTATAGTTCTCACCTGAAGGTACATAGCATCTTTTGCATACAATACTGCGATTGGCTTGTTGCTATTGGTGTTCTGATCAGGCATAGGGTTAGTTTCCATGTTTGTAGCTTTGTCGACGACAAAGCCCAAGAATAGATTGTCTGGGCTGTGTGCTAAATGAAAAAGAAAAAAATTAATCAAATAAATAAATGATCATGGTGGACAAGGCAGGAAATAGTTTACTTCAGTACTAAAAGTCTGGGCTCGGTTGTTCAAAAGTCGATTAACGCTAATCCCAGATTAAAAGTTAACCGAGGATTTCATTTAGAACTCTGTTTAAAAATGTTTTCAAAAGGTCATTTGTAGCTAGTAGTTAAGGTAAGTTAAAGTCGAAACTGAAGGCAGAAAACTTTGGAAAATTTTCAATTGTCGAGTTGTTTAACTGGATTCAAAATTGACGCTAATCCTGGGTTAGCTTAATCGTGTTTTTAACAACCCGGCCCTGGTGTTTTCTAAGTTTAAACTTCAGTCTTCCTGGCCTTTGGTAGCGTTTGTAGCAACTAAGACATACCCTGAAGGTTCGCGAGAACTATTTATGTACAGAAAGCGGGAAATTTGAAGGGACCATTAACTATTTGCCAAAATTTAAACCTCATTGAAAAAACGTCCTGTAAAAAGTATAAACCGTGAACGATACTATCGAAGGTTTTTCTGGGAAACGAAAAAATATTAGTGTTCTCAGATAAATTGCACATTATTATAACAAAGTATGCTTCAAATGATCCTCTGAAAAACTTTTAGGAAGATGTAATGTCATAATATGTAATGTTAATGGAACATGTAATGTTAGCCAGCCTTGTTCCCAGAAACTCATTGTGTCCTATCGTTTATGGTGATGCTTTTTCCGACAACCTTTCTTCGATTAGGTGTCAGTCGAACCCCATTAATACGGACACCGTAGGGACCACGGAAACTGTCCGTATTAATGGGGCGTCCGTATTTGTCCGTATTAACGGGGTGTCCGTATTAAGCAGGTTCACATCACCCTGGATCCAGAGGTCCGTTCTCTGAATATCATGAGTGAAATTAACCGCGTAAACGGTTGTCGCGGCTTCGCGCTCAAATTCGCCAGTTTTCACAAAAAAAAAAACTCTGGCACCCAGAATAGGTTCACGTGGATGACGTAATTAAATTGTTTCATTGTTTTCAAGGGAAATTACAGTATATTTCCGCATTTAACCACACTAGGACACTAAAAAATTACGATTAAACCAACGTTCGTAATTTTCTTTCAACCAAACTGATAGTATATGTGTAGCTGACTGACTTAGCGCATTTGAGAACATTTTTATCGCCTAGAATTAGCCAAACACTGTCCGTATTAAGCGGCTACATTTTAGAGAGAATGTATGGGCTTTCAGCCGTGACCATGACAAGTGTCCGTAATAACGGGGTGTCCGTATTAAGCGGGATTCTTCTGTATATGAGACCATTCGTGTACTTACGAAACATAGTCATCATCTGTCGAACGTGTACATCAGCTTTTCCCCAACCAGTTTTTAACGATTCTCCTTCCTTGTATTCGGCGTAGTTAAACTCTGGATCTGTACCAAATGAGTCTAAAATCCGCAAGCGACATCTAACATAAAGAAATGAAAACATCAAACGAGACAAGAAAACGATATGCGATAAAAAAATGACGCGAACATGGAGAGATCAGGGCATCTCAATGTCCCTTTACTTTTCTGTTTCTGGGAATGTCTTTTTCCCCATTTGAATTTTTTGGATTGCCTAATCTGTAAAAAGCAATGACCCTCCCTACCTTTATAATATGTCTTTTCACTAACATACCCCACCTCCCTCACTCACTCACTCACTCAGCCGGCTGCAAGACAGTCGGCTACGATCTTTCGCCATTGCATCTTGTCTTTGGCAGCCCTCAGTTCTGATTTCATGTGGGAGCGGGGGATGCTCACTGTTTATCACCTTAGCGATGTATTGGCCATGGTCGAACATTGTTTTCGGTCTGTTACGTCACGGCGGCCATATTGGTGTACAACTACAAAAGAATTTCAATGAACTTCTTTTGTTATGTACACCAACATGGCCGCCATAGCCTTTGTCATTTGAGTCCCACAGGACTGAAGGTCACGTGAGTGAAAACCATCCATTCGTTTTCCATGCTGAGGTTGGAATAAGGCATATTTGATCAGTTGGTCTCCCCAGGATGTGGCCGAGAAATTTGAGTTGGCGGTGATGGATTTCTTTGACTAGAGGCGTCTGGTGGACCTGGTCAAAACCTCTTCATTCCGGATGAAATCTAATCTCTTGATGCCAAGCATTACTCTATAGCAACTTCGAACTATTTATATTTTTAGGACAATTGCCAAAAAAGGGAAGCGATCCCGCAGGAAGCAATCCCGTGAACAAAATAATATTCCTTTGAATAATGCCTCGCAAAGCACGCCCTCACTCTCGCAAACTGTTAACAGAAAATCGCTGAGATTTTATCCATTATCTTATAACAAAAGACTTCCTGTCCTGACCGGTAGTGAGAAGATGTTGGACCCAAATGTGTTCGTATAAGCCAACTGCCAATGTAATCAGTGAAAATGAGGTCAAACTCCTTTTTCCTTAAGCGTCTACCACAGTCTTTGTCAGCGGTTGCGTTCAAAATTCTGGGTTAAGGAAGAATAAAAACGTTTAAGAAAAGCGTTAGATGCAAATCATTTTTTATCCGTTTGTTACTGACGTCTTAAAAGCTAAATAGTCAGTCAAACCGGATGTTCTTTTGAGGGCAACTTTGCAAACTTCCGCCGCAACATTGGTATTTTGATTGACAGTTTGCTTCGAGCAAGTTGGAAGTTGCGCGAGCAAGTTGCAACTTTCGCGAGCAAGTTCCTATTTCAAACTTGTTGTCAGTTGCCGGATTTCTGAATTGAAAGTACTTGGTTTGGTTACCTTGGAGTATCACACAGGAGTAGAAACTGTTCGTTCCTTTCAGCCAGGTTTCCCGGGAAAATACGTCCCATGTTGTAAAAAATATATTTATAATATTGAATACAGTTTGCCTTGATAATCCAACAATGCCTGCGATTCGTTCTTGTTTTACACAAGACGACCACATGCAAGGCAATTATTCTCTCTCTTTTCTCCACCGAGGTGGTATTACTGCGATGTACGTAAGCCATAACTAAAGAAGGACGTGTTTTTACAAAATTCGCAATTTGCACCTGACAACAAGTTTGAAATAGGAACTTGCTCGCGAAAGTTGCAACTTGCTCGCGCATCTTCCAATTTGCTCGAAGCAAACTGTCAATCAAAATACCAATGTTGCGGCGGAAGTTTGCAAAGTTGCCCGCAAAAGAATATCCGGTTTGTAAATGAGATAAATCTTGGTAAACATTGCATTTGAGCGGATTTTAATTGTCACGAGTGTCGTAAAACCAAAACCGAAATTAATTACTCTGGCCAATCACAGCAGACGCAGATAATCCGATGAACCAATCAGAACTCGAAGCAAATACATGCCGCCAATCACGATTCGTTTTCTTTTACTTCTGATTCATGATAAACTGGCGCGAGATTTTTTAGCCAATGACAAAGCGTAGTAATGCAAAGCCAAAGCAATTGGGGACTTACTTTCGACAATCAATTGAAAACCGCTCTATATCACAACGCATAGTGATATGTTAAAAGGTGGCCAGAAATGAGACTTACTTCTTCATATTCGGCTGCTCAGCTGATATAGTTATATTATGTCCGAGGGCGTGCAGAGATGCGATCAAATCACTCCATTGAACCATTTCTCCTAACGGCACTCCTTTGTAGGCATTTGCGAGCCAATTTTCTTGAACAGAATAGGTCCCCATATACAAGAATATCTGTTGTTTAGATATGATAACGTAATGTAAGGTAAGGTAGGGCAAGCTAAGGTAACTTAAAAATTCTCAGTGAAACTAACCAATATTGAACAAAGGAAGAGATAAGTGTGCGGTATTGGCGATGCCTCCTGTCACGCCCTCCTCATCCACCCTCCTTGTCCCCTCCCCACCAAAACAACTCTCCCATACATGTATATAGACTGTACATGTCTATAAATTATGTTGTAGTTTTTTCAATTTCTTCGGTTTAAAGATTTTAAACCATTTTGTTTTCTATTCTCCTCTCTGAGATTCCATGAAACCAAATAGAAAATGTTAATAAATTAAACTGGTTTGAAATCTTTCTCAAACCAAAAAACTACAAGATATATTGCAACAAAGGTTGTGTTTTTCATTTTGCTCTTTCCTTTCTCCTAAACAGTCGAGCTTCCAATGATTACGAGAAAGTCGAAGGAAAATCACGCAACGCTCACAATGCTAAAATGACAGTGCCAGAGCAAGAACCTGTTAATATTATTATATGTATTCAGTGTAGACTACATACATCATGACAAATATTTTAGCAAGACTGTGCCATTTAATCTTCTGCTTTTGTTATATTTCGGCCGATGTAATATCAGAAAATAACTCACGTTTTTATGTTGACGATTTCTAAAAGTGGGATTTCTCACTTCAAGGTCCTTTGCTGCCAGCCTCCAGTCCGGCCAAAGTCTCGTTATCCGGTCTCTCATCCACTGATATTTGCTGTCGCTCATTTTCTCCACAAACAGTTCGTCAAGCTCAGTTCGTATTTTGACCTGCAAATCAAAATAATTTAACCCCCGTGGTTGTAATCCGAGGACGACGTTTTTTTTTCTGTCCTGGCCGACAATCTATACATTTCCTCCAATTTAAACCTCCCTATAAGCGCAACAGCCGGAAAATTCCAGATAATTCGTCTACATGGATTATGTGTATCTACTATAAATTGGGCCACTGAGTGACGTTAAAATCGATCCGACAAACGAAAGGTGAGATATTAAGTGTTTTGCTATACTTCCCAACTCAAAAAGAAAAAATAATATGGCTGAAATGAGAAAAAATGTGTGCTTGACGCGGCTGGTACACAAATTTGTTGCGGTTTCAAGGCGCACGACCTGATCACGTGTAAGTCGGACGTACACGCAAATGTATACCCCCACCATGGTACAAGGGAGGGGGGGAGGTTGTTGCAACCCCCCTCCCCCCTTGGGTTTTTGCGATGTTGCAATATTTCGGGAATATTTTACATCTAATAGATAGCACGCGATGTGCTCTACAAGATAAGGTAGATATTACGGGTTGTGACGCTGCTGGGGTCCGTGACGTCATCCAAAATGGCCGCTAAGACGGCCGCCATCTTGGATTTTACTAAAAATCCAAATTTATCGGGATAATGTAGAATTTGCAAATATTGTTTGCTAGAGTTGCAAAATAACATAAAATTAAACATTTTGATGCTTTTGGTAGCATTTTATATGTTTTTTTACTGATAAAAGGTGAAAACACGCATTTTTATTCAAAAATGGCTTGACCACATGTTACTTATAACATCATATCTCGTTATCATAGCAACCGGTTGTCGCCAAACTTAACCAAAATGTGTCCTAAGGATAAATGAACAGCTATTGTAAACGGCATGTGCTAATCATAAATGGTCTTGAAAATATCGGAGAACCCCCCCCCCCCCCCCTCCCCCTCCCCTGTTCGTCCGTGGGTTAATGAGTTTTGTACGCCCTAGAGAGTTAGACTGTTTTAACCCGGCACGCGACACGTTCTGTCCAATCAAATAAGGCGTTTGAGTTGTGAAGTATTACAAAATTAGTTGCACAATGACCTGCTGCTGATCCTTGCGTTTTCCACTGGAGGAATGTGGATACAGGTGCCTTCTCCAAGGCATTATGGGACACCATGCCTCGACCTGGTGATAACAAAGGATGATGTCACGTTATACAGTAAACAATATGTAAAACCTGAAGCTGATTCAAACCAAGTGACTCGGAATACAATCGAGAATTTTGTATGCGGAAACAGGGCAAACGTAACAAAATTTAAATCCATGTGACAAAGTTCATTTGATTGAACGCCTTCCTTACTTATCATTCAAATATCAGTGAAGCGCAAGTTTCTTAGAGAACGCGCGGACCTCTGGATAACTGTTTTGCCGTTTATCAATGATATTTTCAATTTGTCACAGGTGTTTAAATTGAGATCAGTATTCGAAACCGCGTTGTCTAAAAATCAAATCAAATCAGATTTATTTAAGTGTCTAAGAGTTCTAGCACGCGAGTGCTAATTGTGGACACTTTCCAGATCTAATTGGAATTTGAAAATGTTGGGTTTTGAGGAGAGGGGAAAACCGGGATACCCGAAGAAAAACCTCTCGGAGCAAGGAGAGAACCAACAGTACAACCCGCCTAGATTAGCTATGCTATAAGCGGGTTTGTATTTAAATTTTATTTCTTTAAATTTAGATCAATTAATTATGTAACAGTGTTGAAATCTAATAAACCAATGTCCAATGTCCAACCAATGTCCAACAACAAACTCAACCCACATGACGCCGGGCCGGGAGTCGAACCCGGGCCACACACACCACTGCGCCACCCCTGCTCCCCGACTAGAAGAGCAGACTAGAGGCCGGTTTTTACTAGTCGATACTAGCGACGGAGTCGTAATCGGAGTCGTAATCGGAGTCGTACGCGATGTAATTCAGTCGGAAACTGTCGCCGACTAAATTACAACAATCGTGTTACTACATAGTGGTAATTGTTGTAATTCAGACACCGATTTCCCTCTACAACTCAGGGCTTCTCGGTTGAGCAATCGGCGATTTATGTTGAAACTGTGCATGCGGGCGGTTTGGTAACGTACACGTACTTATTTCATGTTCTGTTCTTTTCTGGTCGAGCACATGGTCGATCGTGAAAACGTTAAACTATTGATCGCACAGTTAAATATTATCCTTTGCAGTAACAGTAATAGAAGTACGAGCTATTCTATTGACTTGCGAACACGTTAGGTGAACAAGACTGAAATTATACTTTATAATGTAGCTGCCTGAGAACGCAACTCTAAATGCTGATTGGTTATTTTATTTTAAAACAGGACGTTGCACGTTCCTGTCGCCGACAAATGTTTCCATAAACGTTGAGACATCGGCGACTATTGTAATTGTTGTAGAGGTTGAAATGGTTCAACTTTTTTACAACAGTTGCCGATCGTCGCCGACTAAATTACAACAACTACAACTCGCGTTTCCATTAAGTCATACGTAATTGTTGTAAGACTTGATCGCCGACTGAATTACAATAACTACAACTATATGGGAACCAGGCTTTAAGCTCGGCGGAATCGGAGTCGGAAGAATTACAAAGTTTCCTTTTTCTTCCGATTACGCTTAAGATGATTCCGTCGCTTACGACCCAGTACATGTTCCAGTGAACACTAAATTGTCAGGGTTGTAAGCGGTAGCGAATTCGCACATAACAATGCCCTTTCCCTGCTTATGACAAAGACAATCTAGTTTTCATGTATGCGACGAAATTAAGGGATCCCGGCAAGAACGTCAGTCCTAAGTATGTTTTTGGCAACTTTCACTAAAATTGTATGTTTTAGGCCTTTAAAAGCACAGTTTTGTCAAATTAATGATTTATCATTGTTAAGGTACTTAAAACAGATCCAAAATGGGGAAGAAAATCCACATCTTTGAGAAAATGTTTTGGGCCTATCAGTATCTTTTCAAGATAAAATTTTATTCTGTTCGAAGATCAGATTTGTTGACCTGGTTGAAATCCTTTCAGTCATATTTACATGATCCAGTCATAATTTTGGCAAATGAGTCCCTTTTGAGGCCAAATATCCAAGATTTCAGTGAAAATTTCCCAAAAATTACTTAGGATCGACGTTCTTGCCGGGAGCCCTTCACCATAAGCGCAGTCAGAAACTCTGCTATTAAACGACTCCGTTGTTTGATTTTCACTGGAAACGCTTCCGACTCCGTTGCTATAAAACCAGTCTTAACCTAATCATATTTTAAATAGAGTGCAGTGTAATAATTATTCCCTTACCTCACTTAAGAACACTAAAACTGAACAAACGTCATTCGGATCCATCCCATGACGGTCGACATAGCACTTTTTGTTTGTTTTCCAAAAGTTTGTCAGCCACTAAAGTGAAATGGGACAACATTGCAAATAATGAGACAATGCATGTCAGTATAGTTGATAAGAAACTCTAAGATAACTTTGCAAGTGCAAAGCGTGCGTAAAAATATCTTTCATTATATTAAAAAAATGTTCGTGTTGAAACATTTTAATCAATGTGCTGATATGAGTGGTCAGTTGCACAGCTGTCAACTAGTATCACATTCACTCGTGCCGTACCACTTGCATACAAGTGATATGAAAATGTAACACCTTTTGGGTGTAGCTCAGAGTGACCAGCCCAAACGTGCGTTGCAGTATGCTATAAGCCACGGAATGGGCAATAGACTGAATAAAGCCACGATGATAGCGGCCATTAACCTTTCATCCACAAACAATTGGTGAGCTCAAGAAATAGCAGCCATGGGCAGGTGTTTCGTCGACCTTATTAGGATCGGCATGGCGAAGCTAACACTTGGGCTTAGAATTATATAGCAACTGAAGCAAAAAAACAGCAATGATAGCGATGATAACTCAAAACCTCGGAAACGAAATAAACAAACGAAGATTCAATTTCTGGAGATCACCTTTTCGCATATATTAATACTAGAGCGGTTTTCAGTTGAGTGCAGTTAAACCAAACCAAAATAATTACTTGGACCAATCACAACAGACACAGACAATCGAATGAACCAATCAGATCTTGTAGCAAATACATGTAGCCGGCGCCAAGCGCGGGAAAACGCGTGCAAGCAAGTCACGATTGGTTTTGGTTCTACTTCTGATTGGTTGAGAAAGTGGCGCGAGATGTTTTTAGCCAATCACAAAGCGTAGCAATGCAAAACCAAAGCAATCGCGAAATTACTTTCGTTACTCAAATGAAAACCGCTCTATTACGCAAACAATACCTGTTGCTCGTAGTTGAGCTAAAAATAACTTAGGGGACGTTTTGGAGATGGACCCTCTAATACAATGATCCTCTCTGTGGCATGGTCGTTTTGATTACCTCAACTTTGTACGCACACAGCGGATACAGCCAGTCATCCGGGATGCTGCAGTTTTTTTCTGCAACCGGCGTCACGAGTTGTGGTGTGACTTCATGAGTTACTTTATTTGGTTGTACTTTAATAGTCACTTGGTGATTGGCTACAATTATAACGTCTGAAAGCGAAACAGAAATAGAGAAGCATAATTTATGATGTTACCGTCGATGTCTTGCAATGAGAAAAGATCTTCATTGGTCTCAACATGTATTAGAGGAAAAGCACATCCTTAAAGTATAAACATTTATCGTCATACCAAACACTATAAGATTATTTCAGTGCCACAAAGCTTTTAAAAAAGATCTATATACAAGCGATATAAGCTGCCATCTGTAAATAGTGTTTTATACAATTTGATCAATTTCACCTGCTTTTTATTGTATACAACTATGATTCATTCGTATTTTTATTCGTTCTTTCTTATCTAGTAGTTTATAGCCATAGTTATTTTTATCATTTATCTTGTTTTCTTTTTTATATTTTTACCTTAGTTTATTTTGTGGCGTACCCGTAAATTAGCTGGTGCGCCCTGCAGGACGCACCGATACCATAGCTTAGTGTAACGACCACGTTAAATAAATTGTCTATTGTCTATTGTCTATTGTGTATTGTCTATCAGTCTTGATACCGAATTTAAATGTCATTCCTTCTTAGCTTTGTTACTACGATTCTATGCATGAATTTAAATTGTAACTCTTTTAGCATAACTTTCTTGCAGATCTGTCTCAGTGACTTAAAAAACCTACGCGACGAGTCTTCACTTTGGGAGAGATTTTAGTAACTCTATCGTTTGGGACGGGTTTAGGTTTCTTTGTTAGTTCAATCATTAAGCAATTTATAGAAGTCTCTCTCGACCTAGCCTTACTTAAATAAAGTTGAATAGCGTTCTCAGTTCAGAATTGTTTCGCACTAGGGCTTCTAAATATATCCTAACGGTGCACTTGAAACCAACTTTAAATTTAAAAGAGTAAAATGAACATACTTGAACCCTAGCTACTTTGTGGCCATGGAAACCTGTCTATTTCAAAGAAGCCGCAGTGCATATAAGACAAGTATGATATTCACCACAATGTTGAAAACAGAAGCTAACCGAGAGACATGTACAGCGGCGCAAAACATTAACAGGCTAGGCCTTTTGACAGATACCGAGCTCCACGTCTACTTCAGCATTTTCCATAGGATAAAACTTCCTTTTTTCTGCATTATGTGACTTAATGGCGAGCCATCTTGCCATCGAACTGATGGAATATAAATCCTACACAACAAGTCCCAGTTGTTCAATAGGTGCATCTGATAGTGTTATCCCATGCACTAAATAAAATTCTATCCTGCAGTGGCGGGAAAACAACTGGTTTTGTTGACGCTTATCGACTGTATAGTGATATATCCGGCGGATAGTGTTATTTATCTTTCCAGAAGTAAATATCATTACTTTCGGGTAGCATAAACAAGCTCTGTAGTGTATGACAAACCGTGAACGGTAGTCAATGACTTTAAACATGCCCTCATTTATACCTGTAATTGTGCTGAAGTTTTTGGCGGTGTAAATAAAGATGTAGCATTGTAATCCAATGCTTACAGCAAGTAGAATAGTCGTCAGTCTTGCAACGTAAATTCGCCATCGCTGGTTCATTGCCAAACTTCACACAACAACGCAATGGAACGCAAATTGCCGAATTTTCACGTTGTAATCATGTGTAATTAGGGAAAAATTTCCGTATAACACCACACATTTATCATGCAGGCATACGCCATTACTTATGTATGCGCGTTATTGTTTTCATAAACAATGGCAATTCCCGCATGAATTTAATATCTGCATCATTAATCGCTACTTACTTCAATAATAAAAGTGAATTTAGTTGCGTCGTGTCGTTTTCTCTTTTCTTCCGCTTTCCCCGCTTCTGATCTCCGTTCCTCTTTCCCCAGTCTTTTCTCTCTTCATTTTCTCGACCCAGACTTCTTCTCGGTTTTCTTTTTACCTTTTTCCTTCGTCGGCAGCGTATCTCGATCCGTAACCGCTTGATCACACCTGGATTTTTAAGCTATGTTTATACCACTACATGACAAGAGCTCGTAGACCAAATTACATGCAAAAATGGCAACAAGAGCAGCTGAACGCACACCAATTTAAATCCTCTTTCTCGCAATCGGCCAAAGCAATCCCCTCCTTTTTTCACACACGATCTCAAATGGAATCAAACTACTACATAGAGAATAAGCCTTGTTTGCATATGCCAATGATGACCAATGATCGCTACGATCGCTGAGAAAGAAAAATGTCGAGAGGACCTGGGTCTAACAAAACCGAGTTCGCGCCATAAATCAAATCCAATGGTAGAACTGAAGCTAACTGAAGCGTGTTATTTTCTTCTTCTCGCTTTGCTTTATCGAAAAAGACAAAGTAAAAAAACAAACAAACAAACAAACAGCGATAGAAAGCATTATGGTTGTAGTTTCGTCTTTTCCATTCTGATCTGTAGTGCGTTCTTGTCTTCTATTTGTGTCTTCGCGACGGTTTCGGCATCAGAAGTGCCCTCCTCAGGCGAGACTCACGTTGCAGCCATATTTGTTTTCTTGTAATCTGGAATATCGTTCCAAGAGGAACGAAGAAATTTCATTTTCATTTTGGAGGCATTCAACTGTCTTGTACGAGGTTGCAATAAATGACAATTTGTTTTGGATGTGCCATTAAGCGGGCGATTACATGGCGAATTTCAGCTCGGGCTAAAATTTCAACAAGTTGCGTTAGATACTTTTAAATAGAATAATATTTACTAATACAAAATTATATAAGTTTGAGTTAGCCGATTCACCTTTGTGCACCTTCTGTGGCAAGGAAGATGAAACCCCTGAACACTTATTTATTTTGTGCAATTTTTCAAAGTGTTTTTGGCAAGAAATTTCTTGCTGGTTGGAGCATCGTAACATTCACACCGCTATTGATTTGACCACTCAAACCAATATTATGTTTGGCTTGTTGGATATTAATGAACATTTCATGTCTCTTAATCACGTTATTCTTATAGCTAAACAAACTATTTTTGTTTGCCGTCGAAAGAATATAGCTCCAAATTTCAATATATTTCTTGCAAACCTTAAAAAAATTGTTAAAATAGAAGAATTTCTAGCTAAACAAAAAAAAAAAACAAAATGAACCTGCACCTTGAAAAATGGAAACTTTTCGTAGAATTACTTCAGTAAATTTTTTTCAGTATTTGTAGCTATAATTCCTTACTGTAATAACTATAACTTTCTATTTTTTTTAATTTTTTTTTATTTTATTATTATTATTATTATTATTATTTTTTATGTCAAACTCCTTATCTATGGAGTCAAAGTAGAAATGATTTTATGTATTTTTTTCCTTTCTTTTTTTATGTACGTACGTATGTATGTATGTATGTATGTATGTATGTATGTATGTATGTATGTGTGTATGTATGTATGTATGTATGTATGTATGTATGTATGTATGTGTGTATGTATGTATGTATGTATGTAGGTTGTATTGTATTGTATTGTATTATATCTCATTAAAAATTTTCAAATTAAAAAAAAAAAGACAACAACAACTTTATTACAATGATTAGTGATAGATAAAATATGAGCGGGAGATCTGTATGGGCGTTTACAATGGCTCGCCTTCGGCTCGCCATTGTAAACGCCCATACAGATCAGACGCGAATATTTTATCTGACTTATGAAATGAAACAATGAGTAGAGATCTGTATGAAAAGTTAATGCATACTAATTAGCTCAGCAGAGATCTTTATCAAAAGTTAATGCATACTAATTAGCTCAGCAGAGATAAAAGTTAATGCTACTGTTTAATAATTCATCAACTCAGTTGATCTGTATTGGGGTTTACAAACCTTCATTAAACATTCATTTCTTTTGTATTTTCCTTATGAATTATTAATGAATTTTATAATTACAATTACAATTACAATTAATAAATTATTATTATAATAAATAAATAAAGTAAACTAAAAAGGAAAAAAGGAAATTTTTCACGCAACCCGCGGTTAGCTTAGGCTAATCGAGGCGGGAGGTAAAGAGGAAAAGGAAGAAAATATATGAAAACTTAGATGTAAGAATAATTTTACAAAGCGAACAAAAATTAGATATTCTACACTGCGTAATTATTTGCTAAAATAGTCGAGGTAGGTGGGCTTGAATTTTGTTGCGATTACATGACGAATTTCAGCCAGGGCTGACAGCCCACGCCGCCATCTTGTTTCATTGAAAACGCGTCATTGCGCATGCCTAAGTGGAATTTTCTACCCAGGTGACCTCGCTTTTTAGCCCGGGCTGAAATTTCATTCTGGTTACATGAGGTTTTTCAGCCCGCCTAACCTGGCTGAAATTTCAGTCCTGACTGAAATTCGCCATGTAATCGGCCGCTTAACGGCACATCCAAAACAAATTGTCATTTATTGCAACCTCGTACAAGACAGTTACAGGGTCCTTCCCCATGTTAAAAATAGAGGCTAGGGAAAATGCCTTGAATGCCTCCAAGAATGAAAATGAAATGTCTTAGTTCCTCTTGAAACGGTATTGCAGATTGCAAGAAAACAAATATGGCTGGCTGTCATGTGACAAACTGCTCCACGATTCGTATTTCGCCAGCCTTACTTGTCCAGGGATTTCTTCGATCGCGCCTTCCTTAAAAACGGCGGCGACACGACATCTTAACCACTACCTAACTTAGCCACTCATGCGGAATTATGCAAATATTCGTTACATTTTCCAAAGCTACCTTATTTTCAGTTGCTTTTCACTAGTAAGAGACATTTCTGGCATTTTAGACCTATTTTTTCCATAAAACACATTTTAGTTCATTATGCTGATAATTACAATGTAGTCTGTATTTTTTTATTATTATTTCCGGAAATTGATGTTCGCTTTCAGGGACGTCGATGTTTTAAATGCAAATTTCGAGCACCGTCCATATTAAATGTTACAATAAAACATGATCGCGCACGGTTTAAATTTAACGTTGTATTAGGCCAGGTTTAAACGTCGCATTTTACATGCGCCGTTCGACTGAACTCGTATTTAATACAAATCTGCCGAATTTAATTGATTTAAACGTCGCATTTTACATGCACTTATTCGGCGCATGTAAAATGCGACGTTTAAACCGGGCCTTATTTCAAGCAAACTTTTATGGGATTAAGAAAATACATTGTAACCATAACATTTCACTTTTTCATCATCAAAAGTAATGTCTGCAAGTCTAAAACTGTAACTGATCTGATTATGCGGAAAAACAGGACAATATCTTATTTGGCTTGCCGATCATTCAACTGACAAGGCGAACGTTGATCGCGTGTCGGAATTTTATACAATAGTTTGGTGATATGACACGCGTCTTTGCTTTATACGAAAGCGGTGTTCTCTAAACTGAAATGTTAATATTTTTCTTCTTAATCAATCATGCAGTCTCACTCCGTTATTCTTTTTTTTTTTTTTGTTATTATTTGATGGTATTTGCGCTGTGTGCGTGTATTTGAGAGTACTTCATTGTGTTTTGGCGAATTATGGACTAGTTTAAACTACTCGTTTTAAAATAAACTGCCTCCCTTGTTTTTATTATTATTATTATTATTATTATTATTATTATTATTATTATTATTATTATTATTATTATTATTATTTAGAGCGTTTAATGTATTTCCGCCGAGAGAAGTAATGATACTGATACGTACATACATTTTCTTGCGTTACGCGCGTATGCAAGATTTCTCAGGCCCCGTCCACACGTAGCTACACGTATGTTCTGTCGTGAATTGTAATACCGTCGTGAATTGTAATACCTGTCGTGAATTGTAATAACAGTTGTCGTGAATTGTAATACCTGTCGTGAATTGTAATAACAGTTGTCGTGAATTGTAATAACGTACCTATCGTGAATTGTAATAACCTGTTGTCGTAATTTGTAATAATCTGAGCTGTCGTGAATTGTAATACCACGTTGTCGTGATTTGTAATAAGTCTTAAGAACAAACAATTACAAAAGAAAATAACAAAAATGACGCAAAAAGAACAAACCTTTATTTTGATCCATGTGTACTTTTTAAAATTTTGAAACACAAAATCCAGCTTACTTTCGTAACATATGTTTACACTTTGAAATTGAAGCAACACAACGTTTTAACACCCGAACAGTACAATTTGTCAGGTTCTTGCAGATTACTCAAATCACCTGGTAAACAATTCATGTTCTATGATAATAATAAAGTACAAAAGATTCGCCCCGTGCTAATCATTTTCATTTTGCTGCTTGCAGCTCGATCTCGTAGCTTTTTGCACCCTCCAGATTTCGCCTGATCAAAGGTATTTGCAACGACGGCTGATATGGAGGACTTCTTTACAACCTTTTTTCCTGAGAAATATAATGTAGGAGTACTTTCTTTCCCAAGATGAAATTGCTCTTGTCTTTTCCAAAATCGTACCAGGGCGTTCAAGGTGTCATAAACCTCATCACTGATAGGATGAATATACACTTCTCGTGGATCTCTGTCTCTAGGCTTCGCCGTATTGCAACAAAGAAAGCAAGCGAAGAATAATACAAAAAGCACGGAACATTTCCATTTACAAGCCATCTTGATACCACTGTAAAAAGTGTGGAGTATCTCTTGTTTACTTTTGTTTGTTTTAAGTCGTGGGAAACGCTCACTCTCATTGGTTAAACCTTTACAGCTTAACTGATGAAGACAATCCCTCATGCATAGTTTTGGTGGGGGTAAACTATAAAACGAAGACCCTGATAATTTCACCACTAAATGGTCCTCTTAGCGTATGAGATATGTTTTACGACGTTTTGTGACTTTTCAGGATGGTACGACAGAAAAAAAACAGGGGTCTTCGCTTTTGGGGCCTTCGGACCGTATTTCAACTGCTTGACGTTTCTAAAATACGACAAAAATACGCTATTTCATAACAAAGTATTTTAAAAATACGAAAGAGATCTTGAGTGGTGAATAAATACATTTGGACAAGGAAGTCTCGTTCTTTTTAAAATGCTCTGCAAGCATGTTGTCTCAACGTATGAGAGTCACATACATACTTGACACTCGGTTGTAAATAACAGTTCCTTGAGGACTTTCTTCAAATGTTCCCGCACCGACTGACATGTACCGGCTTTACTACTGCGGACTTGACAAAAGCCGGAGGGAATATTACTGATTGAATAGCCCTTGTTGTGTTGGCCAGCAGAGAAGTAATTTTACATCACGAGATTCAAACACGAGTTTCCTGGATAAATCCAGCTAATTAATTGTTATTTTCTTTTGTAATTGTTTGTTCTTAAGACTTATTACAAATCACGACAACGTGGTATTACAATTCACGACAGCTCAGATTATTACAAATTACGACAACAGGTTATTACAATTCACGATAGGTACGTTATTACAATTCACGACAACTGTTATTACAATTCACGACAGGTATTACAATTCACGATAACTGTTATTACAATTCACGATAGGTATTACAATTCACGACGGTATTACAATTCACGACAGAACACACGTATCCGGATATTTTTGAATCCGCAACTTTTTTGTTGCGGATTGGCCTTCCGTCCACACGTATCCGGCGAATTCGACTCACGAATCCGCAACTTTTTGAATTCGCTCTCCAGAGTGGAAATTTTTTAATACGCTTCGAGTACGGCATCGTGTGGACGGTCGAATCCGGATATTAGGGAACTTAAGAGATAGGCGTTTTCGCGGCGACGGCGACGTGATAACCGGGGTAGACTGGGTCAGAGGCCGCCGTTCTCGCGCCAAAATTTAAGTTGTTAAGATTTTGACGACGTCCTTCGCGACTTCGTCGAGTCATTGAGGTTGCTTTGTGAATTTAAGTTGTTTCGCTGCCTTAGTATGGTTAGTTTCGAAGAGTTTCGTTTACTTCTTATTCTTTACTACGACGCTAAACTTATTAGTGATAAAGATTTCATAGTTCTGTATGAAATGTTGCAGCCGAAAAATTCTAATTTTCCTTACGGTGAATATCCTCGCTTCGACCTTGAGAACATGAACGAAGCTGAGTGCAAGGCAGAATTTAGATTTGAAAAGAAAGACATTCCTGTCCTTGCTGAAGTTTTGCAGATCCCACCGGTGTTCAAGCTAGATCAGGAAAGCCGGGTAGATGGAATAAAGTGCCTCTGTATGCTGCTGAGACGGCTTGCTGACCCTTGTTTATCCTTGACTTGGCACCGTCGGTCATATCGATTTGTGTTCGGTCTGTACAGGAAAGAGCAAAATCGCTGTAATTATCTGTCATATCATCAAATGAAGTTTCCAAAAGCACAAAAAGGGACTTATCAAAAAAAAGACAGCGTTTAAACTGTGCATAAGTTAACAATAAAGGGAAAATCATGGCAAACTTACCCACGTTTTCGGTACGACGGCAAAATCACTGTTGTCACGTCGCCGACGTGTGGGCGACGGCAGGAAAACATGCGCAGTCGACCTCGCCCCATTCCTAATCGGTCTTCACGTCGCCGTCGCCGCGAAAACGCCTGTATCTTAAGTTCCCTATTTTTTAATACGCTGACATAACAGTATCAGATCCAGTCTTTAACCGCGCGAATATTCAACATGGCCGACCGAAATGTTATCGCTTCATTTCTACATGGACTTATTTCTAGTCTAATAACGTGTTTACAGTTGGAACTTTGATTTGAACTTGGCCTTTTCGTATGCTTTTTTTGACAACATTTAAAGAGGAGCCCTGGCTGCTAGAGCGAATCCGGATACGTGTGGACGGGCAAATACGATTCGAATACGCTAAGTGTGGACGCGAATATTTTATATCCGGATACGTGTGGACGGGGCTTCAGTATTGCGCTCGACTCGAATGACAGTGACAAATGTGCGAGCCTGCGAGCCCAAGCCATTTTTTGCGAGCCTCGAGCCTCTTCTTGCGAGCCACTGTATTTTTGCCTTAAATTATCTTTCCATTTTCTTTCATTTTACATTTTTAACAGGAAACTTTTGGGGCTAGCAGGAAGAGGCCCGAGGCTCGCAAAAAAAAGGCTTGGGCTTGCAGGCTCGCACATTAGCCACGTGCACCCCCAACGCGAATGACCGTAAAAAGATATAATTTTACTGAGTTTTTGCTAATTTCACGTTGTTCTGTTTACATGTAAGCTAATCTGAAGTGTTAGCCGCTTTCTCGCCCTACCCCCACCGAGATAACGGCCGACACTTCAGACTACATGTATGCTAAATATCACAATATAGCGGGTGGCAACTTGACTGATTTCTAAAGAGGTCCATTAAAAGGCACCTGGAATTCAAAACAGTGACAAGTTACTTTCGAACCGACAAGTTTCAAACTCTGGATGACTCTATAAACAAACACAGCGCGATTACACGTTTAATTCGAAATCGCAAACAAAAAAGTTCAAAAGCTGCGTGGCACTTGTGATACAAGTGGTAATGACCAATTTTAATGCCAAACATTTAGTGCCAAAAATTAGAAAATATCGCAGACCGTTTCGGGCTTCGCCGTTTATCAGTGGAACGTCATTTTGAACGACATTTTCCACGTTTTAACTTCACATTTTAATGACATATGTCATTCAAAATGACATATTCCATTGAAGAAGGGTTAGAAACTACATGCAAACTCGTTGTTTACGTTTTTCGTTTTTTTTTATTTCATTCAGCTTATAACATCACACGGGTTGTTTATAATCGTGTTATAATTATAATCGGGTCATTGGTGTAACAAACACTACAAACGCCGACAAAAGATGTCACTTTGAACATCAAAGCCTATGAAAGTTTGAATGTTTTCTTCCTTCAACTATAATTGAGGGAAAAAAGGCCAACAAAAGATCAAACAAGAACATGATAAAGGACGCGCGTGACCGCCGCGTGGGCGCAGAAAATTATTGTTACTCACCAGGAGACCTAGGTGAGTTGGTGAACTTATCAATTTTGAACTGCTTCAACCAAGAAAACTAAAAGGGGTATACCCGGGTAGACCCCGAAATTCTCAAAGAAGAAAGGCTCAATTAACTGTATGTCCCAAATTATTGACGAAAAACAAACGTGTAAAGGAATGAGTATTAAGTCCAAGAAAAGGTGTGAAAGTTCAGTTTACGATAATGTGGCAACTGAACCGAGTAGGTTTACTTTGAGATCAGCTGCAGTCATTGTGCTCGAATGTAACATTTAATTGTAGCCATAACGAAGAAGGGATATTTCTCTTTAATTCTGCCTGAAAACATTTTTAATTGACATCGCTGAAATCCTTGAAGAGGAACAACTTTTTCAACTCCACGCGCTGAAATAGCTTCTTGTTTGCCGCGAGGATTATTGTTTAAACAACGGCTTGCTATTGGTCAAATCTCGTGACGCACACCGCCTGGCTTGTTTTCTTGAATCAGCGCGTCAAATCCAGGCGGAGTCAACAAATTAAAAAAAATGGCGACCATCGCGGTGGTAATTTCGCATGTGAAAAAGAAAGTACAATGGTCCTGTTTGAGCAAAGAACGTTATATAGTACCACAGCGTCTGTCTTAAAACACAAACTGTTGCAACTGAAGCGGTAAAAGGGGGGCTGGACAATTCAACTTACCGGACAGATGCTTGTAGTCCGAGTAGTGTTTCAGCTTTATATGTCTGAACTATGTACTTGATGAGGACGGCATTAAACACTCGGGCCCATAGTTCGAACTGCACACCCATTTTGTTTGTTTGTCGTGAATATAAATAGGAACAAACATTATCTTGGCTTCGAAGTTGAAAAAATTGTCGAGCTTGGGCCTACTATAAAATCTCGATGGTAGAAAAAATTCGTGCTGACTCGCCGAATCAACTAGACTGCGAGCAGTCTCTCTTTTTCCGCTAAAGTCAGTAGGGACGAACGCAAAAAAATAGCGTGATGAGCGAGCCGCGAGTAGCGCGCGCGGGCACCGGCGCGCTCGTCACGCTATTTTTTTGCGTTCGTCCCTACTGACTTTAGCGGAAAAAGAGAGACTGCTCGCAGTCTACGAATCAACTCTCACGGGAATATCTCCCCAAAAAGCCAGTCTATTGTTTTAGTAGCTATTGTTCTCTTTAATAATGCATAATTAATTAGCGTATGCATAATTAATGCATGGGGTTATACGGAAAATCTTGCTGAGTTCAAAGAGATATTTAGTGAAAATTCGATGAAAATTTCAGACTGCCGGGGGCTAGACTTTACAATACCCGGCCACTTATTTGCATCTCATTGAATAAGAATGGATTCTTTTGTTTTCGTATGGCTAGTTCTAACAAAGATTTAGGGATATGTAAATAAGTGGCCGGGTATTGTAAAGTCGCTCCAGAATTTGTCTATTACAAAACGAAAACATCATTTAGAATTGCTTGGCATTTCTGAACAAAGTTCGAATACTCTCGAGAGGTTCAGTTCAGTTGTAATTTTTTCCCGTGAGAGTTGACTCGGCGAGTCGTCAGCTTCCCAAGCTCGACAATTTCTTTAACCTCGAAGCCAAGATAATATTTGAAATCGCTTGAGACAACTAAACAAAGATCTACTGTACTCAGAAGAATTAAACGAGATATTCGTAAAAATTCGATTAAAATTTCAGACTGCCGGGTATCTAGTATTTGGAAAACACCTGACTGGTGTCAAGACACCGACGTACAATTAACATCACTCACCTTCGTGAAGTCGTCTGGTATAAACAGACTGTCTTTGAAGCAGGAAAAGAAAATAGCACTGTAATAAAAGGGATGTAAATGCCAACCAAGCACAAGTTGATCTCCTCATGTCGCTATCAGTAAAACGGTGGTCCGTCGCCAAAAGCACATCAGCGGCATATTCTGTAAAGGCGCTGTCACACTGTTGCGTATTAAAGAAACGTATGAGTTGCGTATGAAAATTCATAAAATAATTTTCATACGCACAAAATTCCCTTGAAAATACAACTTATGACCAACGTTACTTGACCGATGAGTAACGTACCTCTAGCGTAACTCTCGCGTATTCAGCGTATGCCTAGCATATGCTTAGTGTATAAACCATACGTCCGAATACTCACGAAACTTTTAAGCATGCTTAAAAAAAATGTTCTGCCTCGGCGTATGCCAGCGTATGCCACCGTATGCGACCGTGCTTGAAACGTATACAACCTATGCCTAACTTACCTCTAACGTATGTCACCGTATACCAGCGTATGAGTGATATTTTTCATACGTTATCATACGCTAGTACGATACGCAATAGTGTGACAGGGCCATAACATCGCCAAAAACGACAACGCTAATACTGCGCTTTTCAATAACATGCAATATCTGAAATTCAAATCAACACCAACGATTGCGTTTTTCCCTGCATGCCGTCGATCAAATTTTCGGCGGTTTCCGATTACTTCCGAGCGTTTTCGTATCGTTACTTAGTGAAAGTGGTAACATGGTTCGTGAGTGGTTCGTGAGTGAAAGTGAAACATGGTTCGTAAATACGGAACATCATTGCGTTGGAGAGTTGTTTTTCTACGAGTGAGTCATCATCTCTCACCGTAGGAAATTGCCTGGCTTCTGAAAGCGAGCAAAATGTTTGTGTACTGCGTGCTCAAACAATATAGAGAAACGAAAGGAATTGATTATTCGGAAAATCGTAGTTGGTATGATGTTTTTGTCTCTAATGTCTCTAATCGTTCTGTGCACGTTCACTGAACATCTATCCATTGTTTTGCATGATTTTTCTCATTTCGATTTTTTTTTTTCAGGGAGAGATACTGTGCTCGGCGTTCGTGGACTTATGAGACAATTTCCAGAAGACCATGTTTGGAGAAAAGAATTAGATGGCTTTGAATTCCAATACAAATCTTTGAATTTCCCGCCATCTTGCCCTGATTACCCATGATGCAACTATGAGCCTAAAACTGGTGAATTTAGGGATATTTTGGAATATTTAGAGCCTTTTTTTGTATTTTCCCTCCCATTTTCTTAAAATGTTCTACTCACTTCAATGTCAGCGCATTGCCAGCACTATTGACCAATCCAGAATAATGTCTTTCACAACACTTAACTCATTGAGGACGGTCCCGGCCAAAATCAGTCACAGAAGACTGATAAGACTCCACTGCTTTAAAAAATTGAAACTTTCTCAATTGCGCGAACATTGCAGTTGTGAGCATTGACTAGAAAATCTTTCAAATTGAGATACCCAATAAACACAAAAAAAGTCAGCGATTTCCGCAGAATATCAGCGTTTTAATTTGGAAAAGAACAAATAACCGTTTTTAACGTCATAGAAAAACAACAAAAATCACTTTTTTGCCTTCAATTTTTTTTATTGAAATCATCGTTGCAAACCCAAAAGCCAACATTCACAGCAAATTCAGTCCTAGTCCTACCTTAGAAGTGATTTTTTTTTTTTGCTCTTATTCGTTGCCCGGACCGAGCTACAGCCTCTCGTTCTAGTGCATCCTGGCCTTGCCTCGATTTTCAACATCACAACCGCACTGCATGCTGGGAAATAGCGAGAATTTTTGACAGGGTTCGTTCCTTCCTTCACATATTTCATATTTATACTAAGTCCACAGCCACTCCGACCTACCACCGAAATTTCGCGCTTGTTGTGTTCTTCAGTGGTCGCAAATTCCAAAATATGCCGTGGTAGGTCAAGAAATTCATCCGCAGTAGTGGAGTCCCAAGGCTATTTCGTTTCGGAGCGGCCATTTTTCCAGTTCTATGAGCAACAAGCCAAATTCGCAAACGAAGTACATCACCTTACTCGCTTCTTTGAGAGTGGACTCTTAGCTACCTTCACGCTTAATGATGCTCAACAGGCAGCTACTAAAGATGAAAAATGGCTGTAAACTTACCAAAAGTCGCATACAAACCATATTTGAGCCGTTATGATAGCTCAACGAAGCAAAAACACTACGTCAGAATGACGTTTCTAGAAAACTCGATCCTTCAGTGTTTTAGAACAGCAGCACTTTCCATGGTAACCCCAAATATGGAGTCACGAAATCCCATGGATCGTTTATATGCAGAAAATCACTCAAAAACGTAAAAAGTCACAGTCCTCAATGAGTTAAAGCATCCATTTTCCAAAATGACTGACGTTGAGAACTGCGAGAACTCCGAAGAGCCTGAATCTTCTTCTTCTACTCCATCTACTGATGCCATACCTGAAACACTAAATAGAGAAAGAGAAGTAGTTTCCCTACTGGACAGGCTTAGACCACCAGCTTCAAGTGACTTGTCAAGAAAAAGGAAGCTTTCGGTCAACACGGCTGGAAATCGTCGATCACAGTCCAGTACCTCAAGAAAGGCAAACGAACCTATGAAAGTGTCTGTAAGTCAACGAGTGCAAGAGTTTAAAAACGAGTCTTCAATTGTTAGCGGGAATGGTGCATTGTTCTGCCAATCCTTCCGGGAAGAGCTCTCTCTGAAGAAACAGAATATAGCTGTGCACATGTCAAGCAAGAAGCACAAGGCCAACAAAGAGAAGGTGGACAAAACTACAAAGAAGGAAAAGCATATTGCTGATGTCATGGCTAAGTATAATGAGGAAAACCACCCTAAAAGGTGAGACACTTCCCACTAGCGCAAGAGTTTTTAAAGTAAAAGTTTTGCAAGCATTTCTTAGGTGCGGTACACCGTGCACTCGCTAACCACTTACAAAAAATATGCTACTCGACTCTTGTGTTCATTGATAGCATCTAACAAAAATATATGCGAGAAATTTTGTTAACTAACAAAAATATGCTACTCGACTCTTGTGTTCTTATCATAGTATCTTACAAAAATGCAACAATAATGTCCCCACAAATTCACTAAAAAGTCTATTTCGATCTATTATTAGTATCTAACAAAAATTTTGCTAGCAAAATGCATGTTAGCCCACATAATACTCCTGTAAGTTAAACATTAACTTACAGGAGATAAAAATAATACGCCGGATATGTAAAAGTCACACCAGGGAAGCAAAAAAATTGCCGGGTATAATCAAAATTATCACCAGGTACCAGGAAGGCTAAACTTTCACTGGGTGGAGGAAGAAAGTCCACTGGGTCGGGTTTCACCGGGTCTGTTACAGAGGGGTGTGTGGAGCCAGAATAAACATACGTTGTTTTGTAAGTAGCGTTTGATTTGGCATCCAACAGATAATCTGCAGCATGGTTGCTGTTTTGTAAATCTCACGGATGCTGGTAAATTCTTACGTTCTTCTGAGCAAGGAATGAGCTAATTTAATGTCCTAAGGAGTTACAAAACAGATTTATGCTTTAGGCTTTTTAAATACTTTTTTGCGACGTGTGGGAGTCATGTTTAGCCTGCCTATTTTTATACTACTTTCTAAAACGCTCGGAAGTAATCGGAAACCGCCGAAAATATAATCGACGGCAGCGAAAAATGCAACCGTTGGTGATGATTTGAATTTCAGATTCCGCTTGTTATTGAAAAGCGCAGTAAACAACAAGTACATCATCAACAAAATTATCAGATACCACGCAGCTCTTAACAACCTCTATTTTCATTGGACCTGGGTATCACGCAGCTCTATTGTTTTCAGGGCTAGGGTCCATTGTTGTGTTATTTGTTCTGTTGTTTTCTCAGCAAATCAGAGAAGACCTTGTAAGAGCTGCGTACTGCACAAAATTATGTTGTAGCGTGAAATGCAAATACGGAAAGTCACGCAATGACGAAATCATTAAGGATAGGACCATCTTGTAAAGAAGAAAGATTTCTACTGTGGTAGTCGGGTGGATCGATTTTAATTTTCATCCATAGTCGAAATGCACTTTTCTTATAGTCCATGGTTGATATTAAGGACGAACCTGCGACTGATTTCCTCGTGGCGCATGTGCGGATAATCTAAAGTGGATTAAAAGTTGGCCACGTTTTTTTACACATTTTGTGAATTATTGCCTTAGAAGAGAAAAAATATAGTGTGTGAGTAGTTTGAAGGAATTTCAATTGTTCCTTTATATTCTGTCCGAAGAGAGATTCCCTTACAACAGTGCCGCACAAACTCAGAAAATTGAAATACTTGAAATATTTGAAATCGGGAAAATATCAGCGTTACAACCCAACATGCACGGAGGGAGGACCTCAGGGAGATATGTTGGTTACTCACAAGCGTGGCCGAAGGATTGAACTGACTAGAGTCAAACGTGAACTAATTCCAGCAAGAAGAATCGTCATAGGGAGAACTCGAGTTATAATTAAACAAACTTGCCTACAAAGCAAACAAACAAGCTTGCCTACAAGTCGACTTTTGAGAGCGACAAAGTCGCGAGACTAGCGACGTTGTCAACTCAAACAACGCGGACTCAGTCCACCGTTAAACAGCTTAAATAATTCCTTTCTTTGATTCTTTGATTCAGCACAGTGCAAATTTGAAGCAAGAATAGTTAGACTTACTTTTTCAAGTTGTAGATGTCGTCAATGTAACCTCACTGCATGAACCAAACAAAATGATCAGCTTCACGGCACGCTCTGTTTCTCTTGAATATATTAAAGCTTGCTTTGACGCATTATCAAAGAGGGTTAAAGCCAATATTGCAGTTTGACTAATTACTGCCGATTTAACAAAATCTCATTTGCACGCGTGTTACATGCAAATGACATCGAAGATTATTTGCCCTTTGCATTTCCTTAGTCCTCCTCATTCATAATTGTTTTAAATTGATGTAAAATGTTTTTACTGAAATGGAAATAAACAGAATATTTCAAGTTACTGCGGTTCAGTGATTCCAGATGGATCAAATAGCAAAAAAAAAAACATATTGTGCGTGGCTATCCTTGAATGGGAACGACAAGGTTCAGTGATTTGATTTAGAAGTGTATAAACTTTATCTATTAGAAAGCTCGATAGAACGCAACGTGCTGTTTAGAAACGCGGAGTAGTATAAAGTGTTTTAACCTGATAAAACACGTGCTGCGAGTTTTTTGAACGACTTCAAAAACCACAGGGAGCCCATACAATCTGTTTGTGTAACATAATGACCGTTTGTAATTTTATAGGAAATGTATGGGATTTAGCTAAATTTCATATTATAGCGACGTATCGCCAAATGTATGTACTGATCAACGCTAAATAAACGTTAAATTACCTTATTTGTTGTGCGTTGTCGTCCTTTGGCCGTAAAAGTGATATTTTGAGCGATTTTGAAGGATTCTGAGTTCGCCGTTGACTGTACGTCTTTCTCTTAGACGTACCACAGGCGGCCCAGGCTCATGATTTGATTACTCTGAAACGTGACTCGCGCTTAGCGGCTTTTTGGTGGTGTTGTGTTACAACAGTTTGAATTTATAAAGTTTGTATGGGGAAAAAACGGTTTAGAAATTATTTTTGAATATATGTTAATTTTGACAATAAAATCGACTTACTTCAATGCCTTGTTGTCTTTTCTGTTGTCCTATGGCTTTTCAAGCCGATCCGAAGCCATTTGGGTGAGTTATGACTTTTTTGGTTTTCCACCGCTAAGAAGAAGGAAAGGCTGCACACTCCATTTCCGACTGCTCGCCGATCGAAGCGAATAAATCCTCTGAAAATAACCCTGTCGACTCAATTCCTCCGCAGAATCAAAGAAGAGGCTTAAGCGCTTTTTCTCAGCGAGATTCCAACTCAAATCCTTCCTCGCAACGCACGTTACGAAGCGCTGAATCCCACTCAACGAACCTTCTCCATCTTCGAATCATCCTGCCTGGAGCCGCCATGGACACATCGGAAGCCCGCATTGCATGCCAGGCCAATAAAATAACCCTAACTGGGGGAGGGGAGCGCACAATTATCAACACGAAATCTTCTTTGCTCCAGCGTCCCCTGGGGAGGGTTTTTTCGCAAGTGTAAACCAGCGGCGATTTCTGTGCGATTCGGGTGCGACATTTGCTGCGATTTAGCTGTGACTTCCCAAAAATCGCCGCCAAGTTGCATAAGGTTTCGAAACCTCTGCGACATCGCGCGACAAATCGCGCCCAAATCGCACTGAAATCGCCGCTAGTGTACACAGCTTGCCCGGTGATCAAAAGATTTTGCCCACTGGCAGCAAACGAAACTATTCCTTCTTGATCGTCATTTAGCCTAATCCTGAAAAGTTAAAAAACAACAACTACTGATGCAAGCGATTTTACGGTGAAGTCTGGCGAAGAAAAGTGCGAAAATTTACCGCAAGCTGTCCGAGTGTGCCGTTCTAAAAAATATTTTCGATTGCGTTTTGAATTTTAAGCTACCGTCCACAATAACATTATAAGATCGACACTAGGAAACGCTCTCAAGGTGCAAAACTAATGCAAAACTAGAGGGGAGAAAAATTGACTTGTCAAGTAGGGTAAAAATTTAGTGCGTGCTTACATCTTGGCTAATGACCTTCATTGCTCCACGCTTTCACTTTCATTTGTCCACACTTTCATTGAACCACAGTTCCACATTGACAAGACTGGCCGAGTTTAGCGGATTCTACTAAGAATTTCTTTTACAAGTACGGCAGGCTCTAAAACAATAATCGAGACGGCGAAAAGGGCTTTCCTCGGAGATCGATAAAAATATCTCACATTTGTAAACACGTCAATTCGTTGTTTTGATTTGTTTATCGAAACAATGCTTCCTTCAGGGGGCTGGACAAAAGTCTCCCCAGGGGACGCTGGAGCAAAGAAGATTTCGTGTTGATAATTGTGCGCTCCCCTCCCCCAGTTAGGGTTATTTTATTGGCCTGGCATGCAATGCGGGCTTCCGATGTGTCCATGGCGGCTCCAGGCAGGATGATTCGAAGATGGAGAAGGTTCGTTGAGTGGGATTCAGCGCTTCGTAACGTGCGTTGCGAGGAAGGATTTGAGTTGGAATCTCGCTGAGAAAAAGCGCTTAAGCCTCTTCTTTGATTCTGCGGAGGAATTGAGTCGACAGGGTTATTTTCAGAGGATTTATTCGCTTCGATCGGCGAGCAGTCGGAAATGGAGTGTGCAGCCTTTCCTTCTTCTTAGCGGTGGAAAACCAAAAAAGTCATAACTCACCCAAATGGCTTCGGATCGGCTTGAAAAGCCATAGGACAACAGAAAAAACAACAAGGCATTGAAGTAAGTCGATTTTATTGTCAAAATTAACATATATTCAAGAATAATTTCTAAACCGTTTTTTTCCCATACAAACCTTTATAAATTCAAACTGTTGTAACACAACACCACCATAAAGCCGCTAAGCGCGAGTCACGTTTCAGACTGATCTAATCATGAGCCTGGGCCGCCTGTGGACGTACAGTAGACGTACAGTAGACACAGGGAGCCCATACAATCTGTTTGTGTAGTGTAACATAATGACCGTTTGTAATTTTATAGGAAATGTATGGGATTCACCTAAATTTCATATTATGGCGACGTATCGCCAAATGTATGTACTGATCAACGCTAAATAAACGTTAAATTACCTTATTTGTTGTGTGTTGTCGTCCTTTTGCCGTAAAAGTGATATTTTGAGCGATTTTGAAGGATTCTGAGTTCGCCGTTGACTGTACGTCTAAGAGAAGGACAAGGGTGGAAAGAGATTTTTGAACGGCTCCAGCGCCGAGGCGATTTTTTCACATAAAATCGCATCGCTTGGCTTTCAAACCATGCAACAGAAAGGCCCAAAGATTCACGCTTCTTCTCATACCTCTCGATCGAAAATCCGTCCAAACGGCCCGGAGCTAGCCGTCGAAGAAAATCAAAATCCCACACTTTCCAAGCGGTCGATATTCGTATCAACATTTTGCTGTGCCAGCCAGAAACCGTCCTGCTGATTGCCTCTTTCTGATTGGTCGCCGTTAAACAATAACCGATTCAAAATACCTACCGAGGGTGGGGAGCCATAGGCATTTTGGTAAGGTCGAACCGTTTACTCACCAGACTTGGGTCGTGTGAGCGGCGACTGCTGGAAGCCCAGAAAGACTTCCGCTCATTGTTCGCGTAGACCAATGAGGTTGCAAGGTTACAGATGATTTCACATTTGAATATTTACAATTTTATAAATAGAGAACAGTTAAATGTGGATCAGGGAAAGAAAATGTTGTCCACGCTCAAATCAAATGACGAAGAAAACATTGTTAAGCCCGGTTTCCATATGATCGCTACGATCGCTACGATCGTTGCGATCGCTGCGATCGCTGAAAAAAATAGTTCAGCGATCGCAGCGATTGATGGTTTCCATATGATCGCTGCGATCGCTACGATCGCTGAGAAAGTGAATGAAGATCGAGGGGACCTGGGTCTGACAATATCGTTTTGCCTCATTCTTGAAATTCAACATAGCGGCTGTGAATTGTTTTTAAAATTTGTTGTAAAGACAGTCGTATCTTTGCACTTCTTCCATAAAAAGGGCCAAATTGCACCCTTTGAGTGAGCTTACGCAGTGCATCATGGTATTTTTGCCGTCGCTGCGATCGCTGGAGAGTGGTTTCCATATGATCGCTACGATCGCTACGATCGCTGAGATAGAATCACAGCGATCGCAGCGATCGCTACGATCGCTGGAGAGTGGTTTCCATATGATCGCTACGATCGCTGAACTTTTTTTCCAGCGATCGCAGCGATCGTAGCGATCGTAGCGATCATATGGAAACCGGGCTTTAAGAAGAGGAAACTTGGAACGAGTGACGAGTCCGGTGAGTAAACGGTTCGACCTTACGAAAATGCCTATGGCTCCCCACCCTCGGTACGTATTTTGAATCGGTTATTGTTTAACGGCGACCAATCAGAAAGAGGCAATCAGCAGGACGGTTTCTGGCTGGCACAGCAAAATGTTGACACGAATATCGACCGCTTGGAAAGTGTGGGATTTTGATTTTCTTCGACGGCTAGCTCCGGGCCGTTTGGACGGATTTTCGATCGAGAGGTACGAGAAGAAGCGTGAATCTTTGGGCCTTTCTGTTGCGTGGTTTGAAAGCCAAGCGATGCGATTTTATGTGAAAAAAATCGCCTCGGCGCTGGAGCCGTTCAAAAATCTCTTTCCACCCTTGTCCTTCTCTTAGACGTACAGTCAACGGCGAACTCAGAATCCTTCATAATCGCTCAAAATATCACTTTTACGGCAAAAGGACGACAACACACAACAAAAAAGGTAATTTAACGTTTATTTAGCGTTGATCAGTACATACATTTGGCGATACGTCCCATAATACGAAATTTAGGTGAATCCCATACATTTCCTATAAAATTACAAACGGTCATTATGTTACACTACACAAACAGATTGTATGGGCCCCCTGTGCAGTAGAGAGACAAGGGAGGAAAGCTGGATTTTGGACCTCTCCAGCGCCGAGTCGATTTTCACCAAGAAATTCTAATCGCACAGCTTCCGAACCCCGCACCAGGCAAGCTGAAACCCAGAGGTTTCTTCTCGTACCATTACATTTAAAATCTGTCCAAAACTCGAAGCGCTAGACCCCAAATAATATCGAGAAATCCAGCAATCGAAGCTCGAAAGATCCGCGGCTGGTAAAATGTGTGCCGGCCTCCAACAGTCACGCCGTTTGCTCCTTTCTGATTGGATAATAACAAACAATGCCCTTTCATAGATTCGTCCCGCGAGAGGGGAAGCAGGGGCAAATAATCAGCAACGAACTAGCCTGCATGACAGGCGCTTTATGAGCCAAGTGAGGGCGAGCGAAGCATTTCGCGCGAAGCGCGAGACGATGGGAGGAAAAAAAGTACACAGTCCATTGTTCTGGCTCTTCCGCCCACCAACTCCCACCAATATTAACTGACCGCAGTGAATTCGAAATAACCAATCAAAACACGATCTATATCGCAAGTTATGCTAACCGCAAACTTGCGCTCGCATTAAATCACGAACTCAGAAATGAGCTGATCCTATAAAGCAGCGAATAACTCCTACTTTAGTGGCAACTCCGGATCTTACAACTCTTTCAAATTGAGAAAAAAAAAACATTGTTATGCCAAGAGCTAGAGCTAGCAAACGACGGCGTAGCTAAATATTCTAAACGGCTCTGGAAAGCATAAATTCCTCCTGTCAGTATCACAGCTAGATATTTTTATCTAAGATCAGAAAGGAAAAATCTCAGGCACGTACTTGGGGTGGACTTATTCTAAAGCTGGGCTAAAATGCTTTTAGCGACAAGCAGGATTTGTGCTTGGCCTGTCACCTTTTATAACAACTGCAGGAGGAAATCCAAGGTTTGATGAATGTTCCAGTCGAGGAAACACAAATTTTACAACACGAGCGAGAGCTTTGTTTTTATCTTGTTGTTTACATTTGGTATAATTGATCTCACACATCATCGTCACGTGGTATAAATTAGCCAATCAGCATTACCGTCTACCAGATGAACGGTCGAGGATTTGTGGAAGAGCCAGAACAATCGACCGTCCACAGGCGCTTTATTTTTTTCCTTCACTCGTCTGGCGCTTCGCGCTCGTGTCGCGCTTCGCGCGAAATGCTTGTCATGCAGGCTAGCAACGAACTTTCTACTAACCAGCCTGGGGTGAAGCGAATTGCGCGTGGCGGTAGCCCTGCAAGACGCCAAGCTCTTTGTTCGTATAAGCCAATGCGAGAAAGGTACATTGTATTCAACTTCCATATCCGTTCTATCGGTAAGGTACAAAAAGAAAATAGAAAGCGTATAGAAGCGAAAATGCTATCAACTCTGAAGGTAAAGGATTCATTTGGAAACGGGGTAAAGAAAAGGAAAGACTGCGAAACGTATGTGGCGCAGAACGCCTCTATCAAAGCATGGTAAGTTCGCTTCGCAAACCCTGCTTAGTGGGGGAGGGGGGACGGGGGGGGGGGGGAGAGCCCGGGAGAAGAAAGGGCGGGTAGCGGTATCGCTACGAGGGCGGGAAGCGGGAGAGAAATTCAAAAATGCAAGCGTTCGTTATTTATTACTGTTTATCATCCAGTCAAACACACGAACCCAACAACGTTTTTTTACTTCCATATATTTAGCGTCCTCCGGGGCTTTAAAAAAACATTTATAGTCTAAAAACAGCATTAGTTCTAGGTGAAATTGGAAACCTTTTCAAGTCGGTTACGTCATAGGTCATGAATGAGATGACATGATACATGTACACGTGTGTCAGGGCGGGATTCGGGAGACAAAGGGACACAAAGGTACGGGAGGCGGAGAACGGGGTACGGGATTGGAAACGGGAGGTTTTGACACCCCCCCCCCCCCCCTGTTCCCCGCCTCCCACTGCTTACGACATGCTTACGACATGCTTACGACATTCTTACAACACGAATTGCTTCGTGCAAATCAACTCAAGTCATATCGTAAGCATGGCGTAAGCATGTCGTATGCAATAAAGTTGTACCGTGTAAACCGGCCTTTAAAATCCTACAACTTTTTTCATGTTGCATGGAACAGTTGTAAGCGAGTTGTAGGCTGATACGACGCGATTCGTGTTGTATGTATGGCGTAAGCAGGCTGCATACGGTAGTTATAGGCAAAAGTTGTGTCGTCTAAATAAGCCTTTAAAAAACCAAAAGCGAAGAAGTAAATGCATGTGCTACTGGCTAAAAAGTTAAAAATCTTGGTTGTTTGTTTGAACAATTTGCAGAAATCAATCGTAATTCTATTTCATTCATAAAACATTGAAAAAAAATTCACTAAAACTCTACGTACTTACATAATTTTTAGTTATGATCACAAAAAAGCAAGTTTAAAAGATTATTCACGTATAAACAAGTCATCTTGTTGTAACGCAATTCAGCAATAACATTACATGCACTTCTGTAACATTTTATAGAGTAAAAAAGGAATTTCTTACCTTTTCAATGAAAAGTGTCCTAATAAAGTGGTCAACGTATGGCCATAAACCTCGCCTTTTTCGATTATGTTTTCATGATAGGGAACAACGGGACCTCCCCATCCCTACCCCCAAAACATGAAATGGAGCTTTCTTAAGGTATAATTTAACAACAAAAACACCTTGGCTCTAGTAAAACGTATTTCAAAACCTCTGTATAATGTGTTTTGTGATTATTCACCGTTAAAATGCAGCAGAAACATTGACAAAATGATGGTTTTTCTCATTTTGTATGCGTTTCTATAGCAACAGTTGCCATGGTAACGAGTGGAGTAAACTAAAATGCGGATGTTAGTAAATGACCTCTTGATAAACAACATTTTCAAGTTTCATGCACAGTGGATAGGTATTTGCAAAGTTATCATAGTTTAAAATAGCTGGGATGTCTGTGAGACAAAAAATCTCCCAACCTACGGGCTCCCACATGAAAACACCACTATATCTTCCTTATGCATCAGTTACTAAGCTCGTAAACAAGTAAATTCAAAAAATATGGACCATAAGCTTTAAGTTGATACCAAATACGCTTGGTCCGGAGGGAGGTGCTACGAAACTGAATTTTTAGCAACATTTCAGGATTTGGCTCATGGACTATTTAGCATTCTTTTTTATATTATTGTTGTACATGTAGTTCAATTTTATCCTTGGTTCAATTTTTATTTTCCATTGTTCTTTTCTATGCCAATATGTGATAATGAATATAAAACAAAGCAAAATGAAATTTGAACCAAGGATAAAATTGAACTACAACATATGCATTCTTTTTTTCTTCTTTTTCTTTGTTGTCAGGTTGTTGTTGTTGTCATGATACATTTTTTGCGTTTGATCCAAGGATTGAGTTCGATTAGGTTCGATTGCGTTCGATTAAAATTCGGTTCGCTATTTCGATTAGATATCCCGGGTATAAATTTATCATTATTCACCACACTGGGTTTTTTTAAATGCATTTCTAAACATTTCCAAAGACAGTGTTTTTCAAATTCTCCCGGGGAGCATGATCCCGAACCTCCGTAATTGACTTAGATTTTGGCGATGAATTTGGCCCCCCACTTTAAGAAATACGCTCCGCGGGCCCTGCTCCGGAACATTTTCGACTTATCATTCTCTTATCCAACGAAATCTCAGTTGAGTCGACTTCAAGACAGAGTCTACTTTTAAGTTTTCAATTTCAATATGCGGTCACTTGCTGAACTCGTGCCCTGAAACCGGCAAGCCCTTGAAATTCAATCTCAGTCATGTAATATAAACACAAGAATGCTGCATTACGTTTATGTAATCTCAGTTAGTGATATGAAGTTAAAAAACTGAGCTTTTCGTGTCGTTCTGTAACTCAGTATCGGACTGGATTATTAAAGAAAGATTCCAACCCGAGGATACGAAACTGAAGCCGTCAAAAATTGTGGTTTCGTTTCAAGTATAACTTCTATCGATTCCCTGGACACCAGACAAATTCTAATCCTTTTTTCTTTTGCTGTGTTGATAGAGTAAACCGCAACTTAATTAATTAGGAAATTGGGTACTTCCAGTTTAGACCCACTAGCGTGTCGTCATGCTATAGGGAATCTTTGCTGACGTCATTGTTTACATTTTGCTTCATTAGCATAAGAATCTGCATAAGAGAAGTGAATAAGAAGCAAAGGACCGTGAACGAAAATGCTGCCGGTGTACGTAGGATCTGTAACTGCATAGAATCTGCGTTTTCACCCACCTATTCCATAGCGCCTATTCCACCCTATTCCATAAAAAGGAGTAAAATGCTGGCTCCCTACTACTCATTTCCGCCGGAAATTCCTTCGAACGCGTCTTCATAATCTCTGATAACTGTTAGTTTTAAAATAGCTGTAGCCGTATTACGTATTTCTACCACACCCACACCCGTGGGTTGAAAATAACACCACCCACCCCTTTGCACGGGCTCAAAAATTGATGATCCACCCCCTCTCTGCTCCAGCCCACCCCCTCTCTCTCCTCCCCCCCCCCCCCCCCCCCCCGGGTCCCCTTATACTTTTTACCAGTCCCTCACTGATGCATAAACAATACAGCATCTCTAAACTTTCGTTTTGATGCAAAGATAAGTTTCTTTATTGAAATCAACATTAAAATGAGTGTGACCAGTGTCCTCTGAAGTTAGTTAAAACATTTCTCTTTTCAATTATTTGACAATACCTCTCTAATCACAAACCTTTCATAGTGTCATGTCGTTCACCAGAACGATAAAAATGTCAGTTAATGGTATGACACTTTGACCCTTTCACTCCCAGAGTCAATTATGGAGACATTTAGTGTAGTTCTAACTTTTGAGTCTGTGGATGAAATCCTGTGGTGTGACCATTCAAATAAAACCTCTTCGGCAGTACTTTTGCATGGCATCATGTGTTTTCAATGTTTTATAAAATGAAATTTGGGATTTTTCTTGAATTCTAATATTTGGCACTCTCAGGAGTGAAAGGGTTAAAATTCCTAATTTTTACAGCGTGAAATACTGACTCTGACTCAGAATGGCTTCCAGGACAGCAAATCAAGTCTCCTTGTTATGTTGATTTATGGATGGGCCATTCTATTTTTGTGAGGGGTGGGGGGGGGGGGGGGCAATTACCAGAAAGAAAATCCCGCACAACAAAAGTAGAGAAGAACATTCATGCACAGCGAGCCAAAGAAAAAAGAAGAGTATCGAATAATCCCGAAAAAAATTCTTGCACAACCTCGAGATGTGAGAAAAATTGCCCCCAACTTCCCCCCCCCCCCCCCCCCCCCCGATAAATGCAAAGGAGATTTTGGTTAAATTTACGTTGGATATTCAATATATGATATCTACAAAGCGATATAAGAATTAATTAAAGGTCTCATTTTTGCCTGAAAAAATCGGTACATGTCTGACTAAAAACTATTTTAACTGTGACCGTGGATTCGAGCCTTCAGCACTCTACCGAGGCATGTTGTCACGTGACTCCGTTCATCTCAGTTGACGAGACTTGATAATAATTGTTTTATTATGCATATTCCTGAGCTGCACTTGTAAAGACAAGAGCGCGCACAAAAACGTGATCAACGCACAGCAGTCAACTTGTAAGTAAACAACTTACGTCACTTCTGCATGCATAAAACTATTGTCTGTAGGTATGACGTCACTTCTGCATGCATAAAACTATTGTCTGTAGGTATGACGTAACAGAAACAGCAAGCAATAATTAGCTGCGTGCTTATAGCCAATCAAAATCGAGCTAGTGACACCAATGTATAATAATAGATAATAATATCACTTGATGATAAAGACGCCGTGATGATTCGAAAGCTCGTGAATAGCTCTAATTCTTGATTCTTTTTAGGCAACTTTTTCTCGGTATTTTAGGTTTGTATGAAGTTAAAGCCAAATGTATCTTGGTTATAATTTCCTTAAATCCTTTTGTATATTAATGAGAGCTTACCTATCAAATGTCCCTCGCATGCCTAAACGCGTCACGTGCCAACTCGGCCGTAAGTATCTGGTGATTTTGCGCGCGCTTTCACACTATGACTGTTTTAATATCTAACAAGATTTAAATTTTCGTTGGTATATACCAAAACAGAACCTTCGAACATAATAAAACTTATCTACTGTAACAAACTAGCATGATTTAGGTACATTTGCTAGCATGATGATAGAATAAAACCGGAAACATAAGTGGGTTGAAACGTGTAACGCGCATTCACAGCTTCCGAATATTCATTTTTTGCTTAATACCATATTTGGAAACCCCTCGGTCCCTCGAGATTGGAAGCAAGTTGTTCTAGCGAATTGATTGGTTAATATTTTTATCTTGATTTTCCAAAAATGGTTGTAACAACTTCTTAGCAAATTGAATAATCGGAAGCTTGTTTTGAGGCGTACAAGAGACAGTTGCATGTTTCAACCCACTTATGGGTTTCTGATAAAACTGATGGATAACGTTTCTTTGACTGACGATTGTCAAGCTTAGCAGATCTCAAACAGCACTGCCTTGAGAGGAAATATCCGGAGTATAATTAAAAACAATAGCCTCCATTTGGTTTAAAGAAATATGATTCATAGACATTCGGTGTTGGAAAAATTAAGCCTGGGATTAAAAATAAGTGCATTTTCTCACAACTGTTTTGCATACAGTATTCGTTGTCACCAGTGAAAGCAATTTAGTAGCGTTACGGATGTTAGCAACACTTACTATTAATGTTTTGTTGTGCAACGGAAGTTATAACTTTTTGATTTTTCTTTTGTAAGTGGCTTTTTTTTATAATAATCTTTTCCTTCTATATAAACAGATGATTAATAAAACCATATAAATCGTTCATAGATTTGATATGAAAATATGCATGCATATTAGAGTCACTAGTTTTCAACTCAAGAGTACGATTCGATATCTTTGATTTAAATATTTGAAACACTGTAAATTACAGAAATTACAGTACTCTTGTGGCGAGAAACATGCAAATTATTTACAATATAGAAAAAGGCTCCATCCTCGTGTCAACAGAGCTTCTGTGTCATTTCTTTCTGCAGAGGAAGAAGAAGAAAAAAAGATGAAACTTTTACGACCCTCAAGGAGATTGTCAAAAAAGCGGTTTTCAATTGAGTATTGTAAAAATAAAACTAAAGTAGTCACGCTGGCCAATCACAACAGACATAGACAATCCAATGAACCAATCAGAACCACCCAAAAAATATTTGAAGCCGGCCGGGTACCAAGCGCGGGAAAACGCATGTTGGTTTCAGTTTTACTTCTGATTGGTTGAGAATGTTGGCGCGAGATTTTTTAGCCAATCACAAAGTGTAACAATGCAAGACCAAAGCAATAGCAGAAGAGTGCAAGAAAATAGGAAAATAAACTTGCTCCATGTGCACTGTTGAATTATATAACCACGTGAGAATTCACTAAGCACTTCTCAAGTGTTTCTTTTTTCCATTTCAAAAGTGATTAAAATATCATTCAACGAATGCACAAGGATCAAGTTTACTATTTCCTTTATAGAAGATCCAGTAATATACAAGTGCTTGTACTGTGGTAATGTAGGCTTCGTGTATATAATTTGATAAAGCATGTGCGTGACAGGGCTTGTGTATTATGGACCTCAATCTGACCTGTACAATCACAGTGCAAGCATTTCTTTGAATATTTTATATTATCATTCAATGCATTTTTTCTTCCTTTTCATTGACCTAGAGCCCACCATGTGACCTGCGAATAACTGACTACGAATAATTCTGCTCATGCGCACAACGGTGCAAAGTTGTTTGCTGCGAATAATTGTTCTGCTCCTGTCCTCTACAATGGCAGTCCGATTTCTGCCCTGTAAATATTAAATTGAAACACAAACTCGGTGATAGAAAAATAAAACAATATTAGTGAACTCGGCTTTCACAAAATATTGTGATTTGTCAGTGTCTCGTAGATCAATTATCTGTCTCAGCCTTCAGCTTTCGGCAAAACAGCTGTAATTGATCTGCTCGCCACTGACAAATCACAATAGTTTGCTCAACATCATCCATCTAATAATTTCTTGAAATTAAATATCTAGAATACCAGTGACTCAGAGTATGGACGACACTCACCAAAGGCTCAAGTTCTTTTCGCTCCACAAGGTTAAGTTCAGTGACAAAATAATAAAAATGCTTGTAGCACTGGTTCACATGTGCCTCCTGGAGAAAATGAATAAATGCATACATTAACAGATCAGCACATGAAGTAACAAAAAACTTGTCAATAATCCAATCTTCAAATCAATCAGTTAGTCTGTCCATCAGGCAATTATTTGTCAGTCAGTTGGTTACAAGTCACACATCAATCAGCTGGTCAATCAATGCAGTCAGTCGGTCGCGAGCCAGTCAGCCTTGGGCAAGTACTATTGGATGAATATATGAATACACTCAGTACTCACTGCTCCCAAAGATTGCACTTTATCAAAGTGATGGATGTAGACATGAACAAACACTCTAAAAAGTCTTGTCAAGATCTTCTTTGCAGTGGGAAGAAAGTTCCTTGGAAAGGGAACATCTGGAATAACAAATTAGAGATAACAAGCACTGGTCATTCAAGTTTCTTTATTTAAATTATAAACAAAGTGTTCTCTAACAATTGCTGAATGGGTGAGGTGGGATCAAACCCAAAAAGAAAAGGAACTTGTGTTTAGCCCCCACCCCATATACTGTAAATTAATATTAAAGGAGGCAACAGGGCTGGGTTGTTCAAAGCACACTAAAAGTTGAGCTCAATATTATTGAACTCAAATTAAATTTACATTGTAGGGAACTTTAACCTTTACCTTG